>JAKSZP010001578.1:0-123265 GCA_022478985.1 Massospora cicadina
CTCCTCATCTTCTGGCCACCACACAGCCCTCTCAGAATGGAGGCAATATTACCCCCACCTCTTCCAAAGCCTGCTGCCACTGCTGCGTCTACAGCAGCCAATCAGACCCATCCTATGTCTGGAGCCACGAATGCTCCCACTAATCAGGATTTGGCTTGGACAACAATTTGCTCCTGATCCCCAACCTAATCGCCAGCCTCAGCCATCCCTATATAGGAAAAATTAAACATTAATGACTTGAACCCATGTTCCACATTGAATGAAACTGACGAGTCAGGTAATGTGATTGAAGACTCTAAAGTTGACATTAGAAAATGAATTTCCTACATGATCCCCCATTGAGATCCCTTGGCGCTTTTATGCCCCACACCCGAATGGCAATTTGTTATGACCCCCAATATCATTTCATAATGGCACCTGCTGCCTAACCTGATAAAACTTTCCTCTGCAATATTATATCCTGAACAGCGATGAAACTGTCCAAAGGTCTCCCCCTCCCAGTCTTTCCCAGACCTGCCCCAGAGCCAAAATACCATTCTCCAGCTACATAAACATGCTTCAGATGCCATTCAGAAATTGGTCGCAGTTTCACATTTCAAAACAAAAATAACCCAAGCTAACACTGCTTTAGTTTCACAACTCCTGCCATCCGCATTCAAGTAGAAAAGTGCTTGTCCACTTACCTGAGCGTCATTTATGATAATGATAATTTCTATGAACAATTGGTCCTCTGCAATCTCAACCCCCATATCACTTATAAACCCAAGCCCTTGCTCTCTGCCTTGGCCAGCGCTTTGTATAATGTGGATACAATAATGAGCTTCCTGATCCCCCTTACTCTTCCGCCATGGTGGGATAAGTGGTTTGCTAGTGTGCCACCTGGTTGGTTGTTTTTTGTTTGTGTCTTGCTTCTTGTTTAGGGGATTAGTTCAGATTTTGGTCTGGTTAGTTTAGATGCTTCCATTTCATTAATGTCTGTCCCCTGGTCAGCACACCTCAAAAAATTTTAACTTTAATAAATCATAACCTAAAGTTGAGGCTTCAATTAAATTAAGGATAAGGCTGACATAGCCTCCCCCAAGCCTCAACTGAAGGTAACAATTATTTTTCTAGGGTGGCCAGTTTTTAAGGTACAAAACTAACAGAGTTGGACTAGATGTGATAACCTAAGTAGTCAGGTTAGGTGTTGGACTGGAGAGAAAGATCTAGGGTTCAGTATCATGATCTGTAGGTAGTTGATAGGACAGAATATTTCAAATTTTATTCACCCAAAAATTGATCTTGAAGTGGGAAGGATCTCAAAGTTTAGTAGATAACTTGGCTTAGGAATGGCAAACTTAGTTTTAACGTCAGGTTGAAGGTGCTGAGTGTGAGATAAAAGGTAGTCAGTCTAGTTTTAGTTCCAAAACAAAGTTTGGCATTAAAATCCCAAAGTGGTATATGTTCTTGTTAAGGTAGTTGGTAGAAATAGATTGGGAGTTGAGGTAGACAAGGGATAGAAGAGCGTAGGAAGTAACCAGATATTTCTGCAGATGAAAACAATGATAAACTAGAGAGGAACAAAATTGGAACTGACAAAAGCTTAATAAAGAAGCTGTATAGATATCTTCAACTGAACCTGCAGTTGAAACCAAAAAGTGGCTCTGGGGATAGAGGAAGTATTATGACGCAGGGAGAAACCTCAGAATCCTCCTCATGAACTTTTAGCATGAGTTTGTGGCCAAGAGGAGGCTTGCTAACATGAGGCCAGTCCACTAAATAAAGGTTTAGATTAGTTATTTTAGCTTTAATTGGTGTTAGGTATTCGTGGTTAGGCATATAGAGTTTTTGTAAAATTAGCCTTGCCATCTAGATCCTTAAGGTTTAAGCTGATTTTAGGAGGTGGCTTTCTAATAAGTAGGGTTTGATAACTTGCATAAAATTCAGTTTGAATACCTGGAATAATCTTGAGGTTTTGGAAATGAAGCAAACCAAAGTAGGAGCTAAAGTGGAGAAGAAATATAATTGGAGTTGTTCAACCCAGATGACAAGAAGCAAGACACAAACAAAAAACGCCTTACATGATTTTAAGATGGCGGCTGGGCAGTTTGTAACTAATTTCTAACAAGGATTAGCCACTATAAAGAAAATCATTGAGTCAACAATTATATTGTTGCCAATCTTGAGGCATTTGGTATTGATAGTGGTTCCAACTTATTTGGTGGAGGTGGGGCCAACACTGTTGAGAGGAGAGCGCATGATCAAAATTGATGAGAAAATTCAGTTAGATTTGACACAAAAAACTACATGACATAAAAAGAAAAGAGGGACAATATGTGGCTGATAGGCAAAGACAGGAGAATTTGAGCACAGCTTTGTATTTATAATTCAAGGTGATTGGGTATCAGCTTATTAAAATCTTTTAGATTAGACTGAAGTTCATTAGGGAATTTTAAATTCTTGACATCAGTGGGAAATCCTAAAGTATTAGTAAAATATAAGTATGATAATTGGAAGGTTTAAAGTTAAGTTGAATTAGAAAAAGCATAGAAGAGGTTTTAGAGGCTCTGATTTTGTTGTCAGAGAAGCGAGGAGAATCAGCATAGAGAAATAATTTGGGCGTAGAGGCATTAAAGTTGGCTGTTTCATCAATGAAGCAGCGAGAAGCGTTGGCATGAGAAAATGGAGAGAGCGTTGTGGCATTCAGTCTAAATACTAAATTTTATACAAGGAACGTCAACTAGGGGATGGTCAGTACTGATACTCAAAGAGCAAACAACAAAACTTAAACAAAAATGGAATAATTAAAACAAAAAACCTCCAATGAGTCAGGGACTGGAGGACCGCTAACCCACCATGGCAGAGGGGGAAGAAGGGATGGGTGGCGCATCCATATGCGCATCAACCAATCAGGGAAAGCAGCGTTGCAGAAGTGGATTGAGGCTGAGATCCGGAGTGTCAGGGCGTCAGCATGGTGGGGGTTGAGGTGTAGTACAAAAGGATTGAAATATACAATATCAGCATTGTCATTAGCTTTGATTAATTTTGCCAAATGATGTATAGCCTAAAGACAGGAATCAGGAATAGAGAAAACTGGAAGTAATTTTGCCTGGTAATAACAGTTTTTGAACACAAAGTTTGATAGTGAAGCAGCATGCATGACAGAATTGACTGCGGCATCTTACAATTTGGTGATTTTATCCCAAACCTTTTGAGGAAATCAGGGGGGATAGTAACTACAGTAAGGTCATTGTGTAATTCTTAAACAGACTTTGCAACTGCGATATAAAGTCAATAACAAAGGGGGAGGCCACCACCACTGAGGCAAGCTAGTAGTCACTCTGGAAGGGGATAGCATTAGGTTTTGGTGCATAACGTCTGAGAGGGATAGGTTTGTCAAAATCTGAGAAAAAATTCATCCCAGACATACCCCTCTGTGGTTCCTCACCTGATTCATCAACTTTCTTTTTAACCATTGCACTTGATTTGTCAACCTCTCCCAATAAAGCACAAGGATTTTGGCTCATGAGAATAGTGGAGACAAGATTAGGGTGGGTGGAAGTAGGCGAATGGGGAGCTGCTTGGGGGCAAACAATGGGTCAAGACTGATTATGATTGGTTGAGGTGAATTCAGGTGTTTGAACTTGGCAGGGGTTGTGGTGAGAACAGATTTACCACTATGGCCCAGAGAGCAAGAGTGTTGGGTGGGGGGGGGCAACAAAACACCCCACTAAGATGCCGCTGAAAAGGTTTTAGAGACAGTACCACATGAAGCGGCCTAGTGGCAGGACTTTTTAGAATGGTCATATCTAAAACAGAGGAGATAAATCTGTTAACCATTGTCAACAAAAGCTCCAAAAAATGCTCTGGTGCTGCTGCAATGTGAACACATGGGGATTTTTTGGGCAATGGTGGAGTGGTATGGGATGATGGTGGCAGTGGTGTGAGGGGCAGCAAGGCGCTCTGCACCAGAATGAATGGCTAAGATGAGGTTGAGTTGAGAGCCATAAATTATAAGCCCTGAATCAACCGTTCATATATTTTTTGGTGTGGGAGGTGTGAAGGGAGGTTTACAAATGACACCGTTAATGTGGTGTCAGAAGGGAGGTGAGTATGGGTAGTAGGAATTGGGATATTTTTATAAATCAAAGGAGTCAATGCTGCTGCTGCAGCATCCTTTATCTGGAAGCCTATGTCAAATAGCCCTTAAAAGGGTGGAAATTGTTAAAGCCAGCTGGTGTGAAGGCAATGGTGGCTAGTTCAATGTTTTCTTTGTTGGCATACAAGAATAAATGCCCATAAATGACACAGAGGCAAAATCAAATGTTGGACTGATGAAGAGCGAGAGGTTGGTGGTGAGATGGAAGGGATGCGCGCAAGGTGGAGTGCTAATTCCCGTGGGTGACAAATTGGCTAGAAGAGTTTGGCGGGCTATTCAAGCCCATTAGAATGCGTTCCCTCACAGGGCGGAAAATGTTAGGTGGTGGAGCACCGCTGCCCCACACTGGGGCAGCAAGCGGCGGATCTGAGGACATCAAATGAGAAATGGACGTGGCCAGACAGCGGTAAACAAATAAGATTTTGTTAAAATTCTCTTGAAGGTGAGTTCAAGTGAAAAGAAAAGTATTTGAGGAAGTCCAGCTATTTTCAATTTCATCATTAAAATAGTGAAAAATGTAAGCACCAAATAATGGAGAGAGCATCAAGGCATTCAGTTTGGCTGTTCCAATTTAGTTGTTGGAACAGCGAGGAACTTCAATAAAATTAAGCAAGGTAAGTGCAGAGACATCATGTTCAGTGAGCCTGATTTAATCAGGAAAGAACTTCTGCTCATGTACAGAATTAATCTAACTTATCCAATAACAGGTAATAATTTTTTCATGGCTTAAATTTGGGGTATTTGCTTCTTTTGCAGGAATACTAGGCTCAACTGACCTTAGAAAATTTGGAGATTTTAAAATAACCTGGGCAAAGGAGAAAAATTTGGTATCAAAACATTTGGTTCAGTTGGTTTTTTGAGTAGATGTGAGCCTTGGGCTCAAAAAACAAGATTGCATTGAAATTATTTAGTTCATCTGATTTATTTAATCATTAAGAGGTTCTGGATCAGCATCAAAATTTAAAATCAATGTTTTCTTGGACCTCAGCATCAGTAACATACAAATTGCTGGCTTCAGCAAGAAAAGATCTTTTATGAGATCTTCATCACAGAGAACTTGAGAGGGTAGTATTGGATTTTTGGCTTGGAAATCAGCTTGCTGGTGCTTTCTGCCTTAAATCCAACAATATAAATCAGGTGTTTTTTCACCATGATAGGGAAATAATAAAAAATAAGAAAATATTAAAAAGTTTAAATTTATCATTTTTAATAGGTGCCACGCTGGGGTAAAAGAGAGTATCCCTTAATAAATTGATAGAAGGGGTTTCAAACATAGGGACAAACTTTTTCTACAGCTTGGGAATTTCTGGAATTTGGTAATATGTGATTTTAGCCTATTAAAGCTCCAAAAACTTGCTTCCCTTAGGCTGAATGATGAATGGGGAATTTTGGGGCAAGACGTACCCATGGGGTAATGACTTAATATATCCTAGCCAATCCCCTTTCACTAAAAATATTGCACATTGGAGTACCCCAGCCACGCCTATAAAAAGGGGGTGATCCCCAAGTAGGTGCTTGAATGGGATTAGATGAGGCTGGGGGCGAACCCTTTAATGAGTACCCCAGAATAGGCCATGAGATCAGAGGAATCAGATTTCCTAACTTTGTGCTATTTACTCAATTAGTTTTTGTAAAAGTGCTGCCCCTGATTCGCAGGGTTCCACCAAGAGTTGGCCAGGGTCTTTTGACCAATTAAATTGTTATTATTATATAAATTGATTGCCTCATTATTGCGGACATGTAAATGTCTGACATTCCCTCTATTCAGCTGAGTTTCGACAACAACATTCCTATTCTGAGGCCTGGGAGGCAAATGTCCAACAGGTGGCAAGAATCTTTTTGGTTTAGCCGAGATAAGCCCAGGTTTTAGTATTCATCCCAGGTTTTTTTAAAATGAGGGTAGATTTGGTGGTTCTCTTTCAGGAGTTGCTCTAGCATTGGAGTAAAGTATTATGATTTGTAGCATCATAGATCATATCTAAACCTTCCTATGTTACTTTATAATTTCTGAGTTCATAGTCAATATCAGCAATTTGTTCATCAGCAGCTTTAGCATAATCCTTGATTATATCAAGCTTTTTCATAATAGCTTACATCAAATACCCATTCAATTTCACTTTTTGCCTCTTTCATTGTTATCATCATTACAATTAGTTTATGGCTCAAACTGTTCATATAATTTTGACATCCAGGTAGATTCAGATTGTTTAAAAGCCCAGGAGTGGACCCAGCTCATATCCCCAAGGTAAAGGGGCTTCTTATTTATCATAAATGATTTCTTGAGTAGACAAATATGTTGTCCTATGGTTGATCAACATTTTCACTGTGACAACTCAGTGTGCCTATATGGAGAACCAGATCCTGGCTTTGCACTCTCTTGGCAACAAGATAATGGTAGATGATTGCTTATTTGGCTACATAGAGGTGTTAGGCAGGACAACTTGGGCGGAACTTAACATTTTCTAGAGATTCAGAAGTTCCTGAAAATCTTTGTTTGGATAAATTTTTGTTAGTCCTAGAGAATTAAACTTAAACTTAAAATAATATATGTTATAAAAGGTATTTCATTAGTAAAAAGATTAGTACTATATAAAGCACCAAGGAAAAGCCAGGAATGTGATGAGTGATAGCTGAATACCACTTTGAGGGTGGAAGGAAATTTAGGAATGTAAGAGGCGATATCGCAGTCCATGTTCAGTGTTTGAGTAGATCATGGTTCCTTGTTGATGTACTGAGATCATATGATGGTAACACATTTAAGTAATTTACATTATCTGTCATTAGGAAGAAACAGGTGATAAGCATAATATGTGGCGTGAGGTGGTAATTGAGGGGAGTAGATGATTTAAACATTGAACACATTCTCAGGCCTAATATCAGGATAATTAGTAACCTGGCTAGGGCATTGTTCTCTATATTATCATCCAGAGGAGCACTAACGGAGCAATCTATCTAGTATTTGTTAAGTAAGTAACTTGGAATTATTATAATATTTTTCTTAGTGCTTGAAAATATACTATTATTAGTGACTTTGGGCATCATGCACAATAAAATATTTGTAGAAGAAATCATAATTTAATGTTAGGCTTAAACCCCAACTAAATATTGGATAATATTTATAATCCAATATCAATTATAATAATAAAGTCAACTTTGGTTAAAGTAATTAATATCTCATACCCTTAAAGTTAAGGCTTCACTTTAATTAAAGTGAAGTCTGACAGGCTCCAATGGCCATAACAGAGGAAAAACAACAGACCTATTACACATAACCTACAAACCATCTGTCATAAAATTGCCTATGGGCTCCACTAGTGTGCCAGGCCAACCAGTATGAAGACTGGTTGGCACTTTGCCGTTTCACCTTCATTGGCATACCAACCACTACAAGTCTGCTTCCAACCCACCAACCAACCATTAACGGCTTCGCCTTATCCTCAGGTGTCCTCCGCGTGTGTCCCATAAATTCCTGCCCCCATCCTCGGAGGCTCAGGCACTTCTGCGCTGCCCCACCCTTATGACCCTTCACCAACCCATCTGGGCATGCCACGCCAAATCCATCCCCCATCTTGGGCAGCTATGGCACTCCTGCTCTGCACCCCACAAGGTTGGCGGCCAGTCATCGCATCTTCTGGTAACTGTCATGGTTAAATGACATGATAGTGGGGATAAATCATAAGGATAAGGCTGGGCGACAGGAGGCCCAGAAGGTGAAGCTTCAGGCCCTTACTGACCTCAGGCACACACTAGACAAACGCTGGGTACAAGACAAATATTTCCAGGTTGGTACAAGTGAAGTGCAGAACGCCCAGCCTCTTTTGTTAGCCCAGGCATAAAAACAAATGGTTTATTCAATTAATAATGACATTACTATTCAGTTGATTGAGGAATGGGGGTTTGAAACCCATTCCATTTACAAAACTATGCACTTGGGTCAGATCCAACTTCAATTGATAATGCGAGTGAAGTCAGTTTTGGTGTATAATACCAGTGTGGATGGTAGTGTTTGCCTATTGGTGAATCAGTGCTTGGGCCTACTTCTGCAAACGCCAAATTTCCCCAACAAAGTTTAAATTTCTTTTCTGTGACCAACATTCCTTGTTGGTCGACTTTCATAATAAACCTTTCCCATTTTCCCATTTTTATTATGTTATCTCTAGTGATCCTGTTCATGGAGCTTTTCAAGGAGGTCTCATGCTACATTAACCAATTGATTCTAAATGCAATTAAATTTTCAACTCAAAGGGTGGTTATCCAAGCGGGTAAAACTGCTTTCACCCCTAGTGCAGGTTTTAAGTTCAAAACCTGTACTGGCTATAAAACATTCTTGGTGTGATATATTTGTCCCAAGGTCGACCCACCTCAGGTAAATTTTTAAATTTTTAACTCATGCACCATTGGGTCGCCTAGGTTTCCTCCAACCTGGGACATTTACCACTTTTCCCCTTGTTCACCGCGTCACTTTTGGTGGGTTGTTTATTATCATGATCACACTTCTATTCTTAAGTTATTATTGCTTTAGCACCCTCTTCTGGGCTCTAGTAACTTTTGAACTAAAGGCTGGTTCCCGGGCGTTGGCCTTGTGCACCAATTACTACCACGCTGGGAACAGGAGAGTTATAGACACTCTCCTAACATTAGTTGACCAACTTATCAATTCTATGTGCATGAACTTTTTCTGTGTGGAACTTTTCTGAGGTGTAATGGTGGGCGCCAGCTGTGGGCTTTGGCTGTGGTCAGCTGCACCGCTGTTTCCTCTTTTTCCCAAAGGTTGGAGCAACTAAGCGTTATTATGTTTGCCTCCAACTGGAAAGTACCCACCCTTCATGCTCATACCTGATAGATACGGATTCTTTGATGTCCAAAAGTTGTGATCCCCCAAATTTTCCTCCAAAATTATCAATTTCAATTTAAATAAATAAGTTTTATTTTAACAGCGCGTTCAGATGATGCCAGTGGAATCAGCGCAGATGGGCCTGTGGGTGTTGGCCTTGGATAACTTTAGGCATTCTGTTGCGGTTAGGGGAATAGGGTCATTCATGTCTGAAAACGCGTTTTATGACAATAATCTTATCCAAACCTCTGTACTGTTTCTTAGCTTTTATGGCCTGGATAAACCCTATTCCAGTATATCAAATAACCCTGAGAACCCTCGTTTGACCCCTACCATGGTCCATGGCACTCAGGAAGTGGAGAAAGAACTTCGTTTTAAATATAATAAAGTATATGCACCTGAAGAAGGTGTAGTGGGATATGTGGCCTCAGTAGTAATATTGGCCCACTATCCCCCTTCTATGATTCCAAAACATACCCTAATGGCGTGCTAGCGCCATAGGGAGAATTTTCTGGTGAAGCGTTGGCATTTTCTGCTTTAAATAAAGACCATTCTAATGTATTTTTACTGACTGGTATCCTCTCCTCCCCTTTAGGGAAACTTTGAACCACTATTCTGGTTGATACTGGCGCCACTGAAAACTTTATGGACCAGTGCCTAGCCGACTATCTTGGGCTGAGTTACTTGCCTGGTGGTATGATTAGGGTTGGGGCGCCTTAAGGTATTCCCACTATGAAGTTCGTTGGGACAGTGGACTATCAGGTTGACAGATACCACTTGTTCAATCACTTCCAAGCTATCAAAAACCTCTTGTACCCTATCATTTTGGGTGTGGAGTGGTAGTGGAAGTTTGACGTTAGAACCAACTTGAAAGAGAATACCCTATATTTAACAGTAAAGAATTGTCACACAATAGTTGTTCCTTTGTCTGAGACTGGCACCAGGGCGACTTGCCCCACTGGCCCCACCTTAACAACCTTAGCCTTGCCTCTATGCTGAAGCCCACTGTGGTGGTTCCTTCACCTTCTTGTTTGGAGAATTTGGAATCTTACTTTGAAGCAGCTTTAGCTGACGCACTACCTGATCATTCCGAGTATAACTGTGACTTCAAACTCACTGTGGTTCTGGTGCGTATTTATTCTCCAATTTACCCTTTGACCATCCATAAGGAAGAGGCGTTAGATGTGTGGGTGAAGAAGCAGTTAGCCAAAGGCGCGATTTTTCAGCATATCTCCCCTGTTTGCTCCCCACTTCGTTTTTATTGAGAAGGCTTATGGTACTCTACGCCCATGCGTAGACTATGGGAACCTCAACAACGTTACTGTACCAGACCTTCATCCCATCTCTTTGGATTCTCAGATTGCGCACTATGTGGAGAAGGCTAAGGTCTTTTCCAAGCTGGATTGCCTCTATGCGTTCAATCAGATTCGGATTAAAAAGGGATAATAGTGGTTAGCCGCATTCCATACCAGAAAAGGGATTTTCCAGTTTTGGGCCATGCCCTTTGGGCTTAAGAATGCTCCTGCTATCTTTCAACGCTGCATTGATGCAGCGTTGGGGGACTTGTTAGGGGTATGTGCGGTTGTCTACATGGATGATATCCTGGTGTTTTCCCCTGATCCAGAGTCCCATACAGTACATCTTTGACAAGTGATGAAGAGGTTAAAGGCAGCCAGCCTTATACTGAAGATTAGCAGATGTGAATTCTTTAAGTCCCAGGTCACTTTTCTGGGCAACGTCGTGTTTGACCAATGACACATGATTACTCCAGACAAGGAGAAGCTATTTGTGAGTGGCCTAATCACACCTCAGTCAAGGAATTGAGGAGCTTTTTGGGGGCATGTACGTTCCTCAAAAAGTTTACACCCAATCTTTCTGAGGTGGCAGCACACTTATATAAGGCTAGCGGTGACAAGGTGCTTCAGTGATCCCCCGTTTTGGAGTTTGCTTACCAAGTAGTGAAGTGCACCCTGTTGTCCACGTCCGTTCTTCGCCATGGTGACCCTTCAAAGGAGTTTATTGTGTCTACTGATGCCTCCAACTTCGCCATAGTGGCCGCTTTGTTACAAGTTGGCGAAGATGGGATAGAGCATCTGGTGGGATATTTTTCTAGGAAAATGTCTTTACCAGAGTTGAATTACGCCGTTTATGATAAGGAGTTACTAGCAGTAGTGGAGGCGCTGACTTATTGGTGTCAACACTTGCATGGCTCCACCCAGCCGTTCTGTGTATATACAGATCACTGTGCCTAGCTGTACTACCGCGTCCCACATGTCCTAACCCCATGGCAGACCCGTTGGCATGAGACCCTTGCCTAAATTGCATTTTCTTACAAATTCACCAAGGGCAAGGATAATGGTTTGGCGGATTCTTTAGCCATAACCCTGCTTTAGCTTCTGATCCAAAGGAGGTAGAAGTCCATAACACACAGGTGATGATTCCTCCAAGTAAACTTCCGCCTCAAGGACCCTCTCCTCTGGCCAATGGGACAGCGCTTGCACCTCTGGATAACGCGGAGGAATACGGTATGTTCAGAAAGGTAGTCCTTTCTCAGCCACTATTGGCCGAATATACTATGGTACATGCAAAGAGCACTATGAATCAAGAGGATCTACAAGGGGCTATCACGTGAATGATGAGATGGTGTGGTTTCAGGGGCGCCTATGGGTTCCTGCTGGACCACTGCGCCTGGAAATCATCCAGGACCATCACGATGGACTCACCGTTGGTCATCCTGGGAAAGCAAAGATGGTGGATTTAATAAGACACACATACAATTGGAAGGGCTTGCCTGCTCAGGTGGGGCGGTAATGTAAAGAGTGCTTTTTCTGAAATCAGATGAAACCCAATCAGCAACCTTTAGCATGGTTGTTGGTACAATTATAAAAGGCTGAAGGCCCTGGACTTCCCTATCAGTAATTTCATTGTGGAGTTACCTGCCTCTGATGGTTATGATGCCATCATGGTGGTGGTGGACCGTTTTACAAAGTTTGCCCACTTTATTCCTTGCAGAACAACAACAACTGCGGCTGAGATGGCTAGGCTCTTTGTCACTCATGTGTTTGCGCTCCATGAGGTTCCACAAGAAATAATCAGTGACCAGGGACCCCAGTTTACCTCTGTCTTTTAAGAAGAGTTGCGTAAGATTCTTTAGATTCGCCTCTGCCATTCAACTGTCAATCGCCTCAATCAGATGGGCAGACTGTCGAGTGAACCAATGTTTAGAACAGTTTTTGCGGTGTTACACCGCCGTGTATCATTCAGATTGGGTTTCTCACCTTCCTATGGCCCAACTTAGTTACAAAAACACGTTTCATTCTTCTATTAATTGCTACCCTTTTTTCGCCAACCATGGCTTTAACCTCACCTTCTACATGGAGCCCAGCTGTGGTTCTAAGGTTGAAGCGGTGGTAGACTTTGCCAAGACTATCAAGAAGGTCCACTAGGGGGTTTCCACAAGTTTGGTGGCGGCAATGAAAGTTTATAAGGAGAACGCTGATGGTAAGCGCCTAGTGGGTCCAGCGTATAAGGAAGGGGATCTTATGATGCTTGATGCTCATAAAATTCCTATCTAGCAGCCATGCAAGAAGCTGGGACCAAAGAGGATTGGCCCTTACCGCGTTGTTAGAAAAGTGGGCCATGCCTCATACCAGCTAGAGCTTCCCTCTTCATTTTGGATCTTCTCTGTTTTCCACGAGAGCAAATTAACATTGTTTGAGGGCCCCCTACCGGAGACTCCTGAGGCCTATCTCGTGGATGGGGCTTCAGAGTGGGAAGTGGAAGAGATAGTAGCCTCCCGTCGTGTTAAGAGAAGAATTGAGTACATGGTATCTTAGAAGGGTTTTGATGCTGCAGAGAACAGTTGGGTTCTAGCGCGTGACTGTGTGCATGCCCAAGATCTGATTGAAGCCTTCCACAAGCTTTTCCCCCAGGCTGCTGGGTCTCAACCCTTACCGACCATTACCGCCATGAAGTTGGCCCCATCCCACAAGAACTTTTCCATTGCGCAAGCCCCTGGAGGGGGGGGTTGAGCCCCATCAGGAGGAGAGAGTAATATCATGGTTGAATGACTTAATATTGGGAACCAACGCCAAGGATAAGACTGGGTGACAGGAGGCCCAGAAGGTGAAACTTCAGGCTCTTCGTGACCTTAAGCACACATTAGATCAACGCTGGGTACAAGCCAAATATTCCCAGGTTGGTATTAGTGAAGTGCAGAACGCTCAGCCCCTTTTGTCAGCACAGAAGTTAAAATGAACGGTTTATTCAATCAATAACAACAGTACTATTCGGTTGATGTGAGGAATGGGGGTTTGAAACCCATTCCATTTACAAAACTATGCACTTGGGTCAGATCCAACTTCAATTGATAATGCGAGTGAAGTCAGTTTTGGTGTATAATACCAGTGTGGATGGTAGTGTTTGCCTATTGGTGAATCAGTGCTTGGGCCTACTTCTGCAAACGCCAAATTTCCCCAACAAAGTTTAAATTTCTTTTCTGTGACCAACATTCCTTGTTGGTCGACTTTCATAATAAACCTTTCCCATTTTCCCATTTTTATTATGTTATCTCTAGTGATCCTGTTCATGGAGCTCTTCAAGGAGGTCTCATGCTACATTAACCAATTGATTCTAAATGCAATTAAATTTTCAACTCAAAGGGTGGTTATCCAAGCGGGTAAAACTGCTTTCACCCCTAGTGCAGGTTTTAAGTTCAAAACCTGTACTGGCTATAAAACATTCTTGGTGTGATATATTTGTCCCAAGGTCGACCCACCTCAGGTAAATTTTTAAATTTTTAACTCATGCACCATTGGGTCGCCTAGGTTTCCTCCAACCTGGGACATTTACCACTTTTCCCCTTGTTCACCGCGTCACTTTTGGTGGGTTGTTTATTATCATGATCACACTTCTCTTCTTAAGTTATTATTGCTTCAGCACCCTCTGCTGGGCTCTAGTAACTTTTGAACTAACGGCTGGTTCCCTGGCGTTGGCCTTATGCACTAAGAACTACCACGCTGGGAACAGGAGAGTTGTAGACACTCTCCTAACAGTAGCTTGCTGACTAGGCTACTACCAGTTCCTCATAGGGAGGAGGCATGGGAGCTGACAGTGCTGGCTGCTTCAGGCTTGATCACCCACACCTATTGGTGATCCTCTAACCTATCTACTCCTACTCTATCTGAAGAACTACTATCAAAAAAGTAAGATTGGTTTAAAATAGATCTACATAAGAGGGAATGAAAGATTACCTATACTTCTTCAGGGCTACTGCGCTCAAGCCTCATCGGCCAATAAATACTAGAAAACCTATAGGCCACTTGATGCCAGAACTCTAGCAGATTGTAACTCGATTCATCATAGCAATTCCCTCCAGATCCGCTCATCTGATCACCAAACATTAATATTAGGTCAATCCATTTTAGGCATGAGTCTCTGGTTGATCACATATAAATTTGTAAATAATAAAACATTGAGCATCCTCAGCATGAGTTGCCGGTGCTCTCAATTAGTCAGCATAATGGGTTTTGAACGCTTTTGCAATGGATTCATTAGCTTTCCACCAGAACTCTCACAATCAACCTCAAATGGTAAATTGGCAGTGAACGCAGCTTCCATTGAACCTAAACTTGATTAAATCATAACATTAAATAGTATTGAATTAAGCGATTAAATGGAAATTATGCCCAACTAACCAAAACCCCTTTCTGATACTATCAGGAAGGCTCCATCTGGTTAAAATACTGACACCATCATACTCACTATCAGGTTCAGTTAGAAGTTTTCTGGGAAACTTGATCTAGATGAAATTAGCAACTATATGAAGAATCCTCAACTTATATTATTTTGTTAATTCAAAAAACGGCAGTGTTCTTCCTGAGCTGTAATTTCTATTTTGTAAATCATTTGGTTATCAGACTGAAAGTGCGTTCTCAAGGCCATATTTTCATCCTCCAAATACCTTACTTGATGTTCAAGTTATTTTTACAACCATGGCCCACTATGTATCAGAAAGTAGGCCAACGTGAGCCTTCAATTCTGCTCATAATTGACCAATCTCATCTGAACAGTTGAGTAAAGTCTCAGGGACAGTCACTTCATTGCCTGTAAGTTGCTCTACCTTTAGATGGAAATAAACCCCAACTAAGTGACCAGGCTCCATACTGGTAAACAATAATAAACATTAAAACAAGGGGATGTCTCCTGTAGTGAGCACATAATGCTGAAACCAGCGCTAGGGATTCATAATTCAACTGCACAGCTAACTACACCAACTTTAGAAGTACAGCATAAAGACAAAAACTCAATATAAATCCTATAAAGGAAAAGGTAGCCTCAAAAGTAGGATTTTTTTATAAGAAAATAAGAGGGCACACTGTAATATTAAATACTGACAAAGACTTTCTAAAGTAAGAGACCAGATAGGCTGATACAACTCCTTTCAGTAAAAGATCATCTTTCACTTAGTAATCCTCTCATATATCCTATGCCTACCTGAGTTTTCATTGTCTTTTTCATGAATACTAAGCAGCACCTCCAGATAGTAAGCTAAAAATCATAATATCTAAATTGGGTTGGAAAGCAATTAATAAGGTTAAGGTATTTTATAATAAAGATTTAATATATTAGGAGGCGTGGTAGTATAGCGGGGTGCTTCCTGCTCCACTCTTGGTCAGGTTTTTATTAAAACAGTTTCAAAACCAGATCAGGCAAAAAACTCAGTGCGGTATATTTTTCCCAAGGTCAACCTGACTTATTTACTTTTTAAGATGTGATATATAATATGAAGTCAAGTTACCAGCTATACGCCAAAATATAAGACCTTATTACTAAGAGTTTCACGTCAACACAGGGGTAAAATGGAATAGTATGATAGATAAAAATAGGGGATGGCATATGATTAAGGCCACAGCATTGGTAGAAAATAAGTCTAGGAAACAAGAAAAGTGCTGGTAGGGTTTCAGGGATTTGATTATATTAAATTAATACTTTATGACACTAAATATAAAATCTGAGTCCATGTGGAAAAGAAATTCTATACAATCAAATACGCTGTTTTTTTATTAGTTAAATAAGTACTTAAGTATATATATAAATATCATAACCAGATGGTTGGTCAAACCAATTACAACACTAAAGAAACTTAAATGTCCCTTATGCTCTTGAGTGGCTTCATAGCCACAATTTCTTTTACCTTCCCATCACTGGCCTAATTCTTCTGGGGATGATCTCTTGCCAAGGAACTCCAGTTGTCTCTTAAGAAAGGGAATTTGTCCATTTCAATTCTAAAAAATTTTTACAGCCAAGTAAAGTCGTTGCAAAGGGGTTGAAAATGCTCCTGGAAGGTCTGGAAGAACCTGATAATTTTATCTAGGTAAATTTTAACACAATGACTAATTGAGATCTCTGTTGGACAATTGCAAGTCTGATGTAATGATAAGAGTAGTTCAGAGGAAAATAATACAAATATTGGCCAAAAAAACACCGGTCAATTCCCGGTAAAACTCTAAAAATTGTGGTAACACTTCTACTAATGATTGGCAAACAAAATGAGTTCAGGCGGTCAAATTGCACTGAATCCTCAGCCAAATTTGGGAAGTTCATTGGAGGCTCCTCCCCCAGCATCTTCTATTTTAGTACAGGTTACACCTTGGAAACTGGTCCCTTTTATAGGGTCAGAGGGGGTCCAACCTAGTGCAAAAATTTTTAGCACATTGATTGGGTCAAATTTATAAAATTATTACCTAATGGACTAGTCCTTCCTGCTCCCAACCCTCAATTGGCCATTCCATTCAAACGAGGTAAGTTCAAGAGATCTGATAGGTTGATAGCTCATATTGCCTAATTTGGAACTTACTAAGAAATCCAAACTTTAAGCCTTGATATTTTAAATACTACTATCAACTTATTAAAAGGTTTTGTTCCCCCCAGCAGAGACTAATAAAACTATAAAAACTTACAACATTCTAGTTTTTAGTGTTTCAGTAATTTTAACATTATAAGTGGTTTCAATCCCTTATTTGTTGGAGTTTAGGCTTAAATGAACCAGTGAGATTATTTAAATCCTAAGATCCATTAGTCTCCAAAGATCCAGGCCATTGTGCGTTGGAAGGTAGTAGGGGCGTTGCAAAGTCCCTGCGGCATCTGTGGTGGCTCAGATAATCTCTGAATACTGATCAAGGTGCACTTCTCCTGGTCTTCTGGAAAGAGCTCCATTTGACAGTATCCACGGCAAGGTCCATTACAGTGAAGTATTTCAATCCTCACAAGCATTTTAAGCATCGTCTATGCAAGGAAATTGGTAGGAATCTTTTTTGTTCATGTGGCAGTAGTCTATGACCCATATGGTGAGACCTGTGCTTTTTGCACATCCGCAGTAGCGGTAAAGCCCAGGAAATCTTTGATGGTCTGATTAGTGAATCTTCAGTTTGTTGACTAAATTATTGAGCGATAACATCATCTTCAGCTTTGCGCAGTGGTAGGGTTTGAACTCGAATAGAACAATAGATTGGTATCCATCTTGAGGATTCTCTCTTGTAGAGTCCATATTCATTAGATCTGGTACTAAGGATATCTTTGAACAAGTCCAATAGCAAGTTCAGTTCTTTCTGTTGTTTGGGGGGCACACTTCTAATCCTATCTCATCAAAGTCTTATATAGCATGTAATGACTTGATTTCATTGCAACTGGTCAGCTGAGCTTGTACAATTGTATGCCCTTTATTTTTTATTGGTTATATTGTGATATTTTCTAAGAGATGGTCAACTTTTATAAGTAGTGGGTATTATAGAATCTAGGTAAACTCATGGGTTCTTGTTTGTGGATCCTTCATGGCTGTAAAATTCCAAGATAGTATCTGGAAGAATCTTCATGATAATCAACAGGGTCGACTGGCTTTATCACCTGGTCAAATATCCATGGGTTTGCTAGCGCTTAGTGAAAGCCCTTCTTCTATGCTAACCATGGAGGGTAATTACTACGCCCTTCTCTGTAAGGGTGTAATGGATATGGTAAATTGATTTATCAATCTCCACTATACATACTCATTGTTCATGTTTTTTAGCATCCTCTCTTAAACATCAGCAGCAACTGATAGCTCACAATACTAACAGTTCTGGTTGTAAAATTGATCTTCGCTCCAAGCTTGAGGAGAAACTGTGTCCCAATTAGGAAATCATAGTGAATGTGTAAGACATCTGATGGAGCCATTAGGACCATGGGCTCAAAGCGTAACTTAATTATGAGTAAGATCCTAAAGTGCAGGTAACGTTGTATCCATCTTTTTGATATATTAAGTTGTAATTGATGCTGAGCATAAAATTCAGTCACTGCATGAGTTTAGATGACAATGTTGATGGAAGCTACAATGTCCAGCACAGCTAAGTAGCATACTTTCTGGATCTCTACTTTATTCTCTTTAAATTTTTGCCAAAAGGGTTCCAAATCAAAACGTCAGTGGCAGATTCTTCAAACTGTTTCAGAGCTTCAGCACTTGTTGCGCCAAATTCAGTATCCTTGCTAAACAGTTCCATGTCCTTAAAAGTAGCAATCACTAGTTGCTCACCTTTTTAATCGAGTTAATGACCTGGGTAGCATAGATATTTTGAGATATATAAGATTCATTTGCTTCATTTCTGTCAATTCTGTTTACTCTTAGCCCAGCAGGCTCAGCCACTGAGCAAAGTGCCTCTAGCACATGGTACCCTGCATTGTCTAAGTCCTCATTTTTGTGATCATATTCAACCTCATAATGCAAATCCACCCAATTCGTGGTGTTGGTGGTATCCTCTTTAGGGGTGTATCCTTCTTTTTGGCGGCAATTAGCGAACAAGATCAGTAGAAGTTCCCATTTGAAGACACTTTTTACATTTAAGTTTTTGACAGGCAGGCGTTATGGTGGTTTGGAATTCTTGTCCTTTGGTTTCTCACTCTTATTGATATAGACGCAGACTTCCTTGTTAATCCATCAAGTAGGTGTCCCAAATGCCTTATATTCAGTTTAATATGTCCCTTGTACATTTAGTAATTCTTCTTTTAATGCCTTTAGGGACATTGCGCTCTTGACTGCGTGAGTCATATGCATCTTCCATGTGGGATGAATTTTGAATTAGCTCAACAGAACCGTTTTTGCTGTAGGCAAATCTATAGTACCTGTTGTCCATAGCTTCTAAGCTTTAAGATAGTAGCAAGAGACACAGTTCACTACCAACTCATTATATCCCAACTTCATAAGCAGAAGCTCTTGTTACATATTTTGAACATTCTGTTTATTCAGAAACACTGAAAGAAGTATTCTCTTTACTTCAGTCCAAGTCAGTCCAGGTCACAAGCTCGCTCTAAGGATCTCTTGAGCCTCATGAGTCATACATCCTTGCATGTGGCAAGCCTTTATGGAAATCACTCTGTCAGACAATCGTCCAGATGGTTTTCTCACGCTATGCTAAAGACTAGGATTTAATAGCAATAATAGTTAAATGATCTTAGTTGTATTCATAAAACTGATAGTTCCAAGAAGCAGTTCAATTCAATCAGTGTAATTTGATTTCTGGTGACTAGAAGATGAGGAATATCAAAAGGAGGTTATATCAATAAATTAATAATGGTTGCCAGCAGATAAATGCTGAAGCTTAATAGTGAGATCTACGGCGATATGGTCAAAATTCCGCTGAGAGTTACACTGAGTGAAGTATTGAATGATATTGTCTACTTGGTTGAGCTGTAGGCCAGTAGCTGCAGCGAGGAAAGTAATAGTAGTGACAGAGAGTGAGAGTGAGATTATTTTTAGTTGACAAGCAGAAGTGTGATTCTGCATTAAGAGGTTGATATTGGCGTAGACCCTTGTTTTTAGCAGTATGACGCTTCCCTTCATATTCAAAGATTGTGTTCACAGAAGCGCTTTGCTTCTACTTTATAAATTTTACTTCTTTATTTGAGGTATGACGATCATCATATCTCCTTTCCATTAAATCAGTGGGTTTGACCTCTATGAAACATTCCGCTGGATCATATCTGATCCACTGGAAAATCAACACAATCACGCCATATGTTGGGCTTCGCCCTAGTAGTGTGAAGCCTCAACCTTGGGCTCACAATACATTTACTTAATTATGCAATTTCAACCTATATTTATTATTTTAAAAACACTAATTTTTCAGTATTAAGTCCCAAAATCATTAATCATAATTTACCTAGAATTAAATGGGTAAAACACCAAATTCACAGTTAAACAAATTCAAAAATTTGCCTTATTTAGGCTCCACTAGCTGATAATATAAGGAAGAATACCCAAATCGGGTTAACTTTCATTTTAATAAAATACCTAATAATGTATTTAAAGTTTAATACCTCTAATTACCTCATTAACCACCTCACGCCACCTATTGTGCCATGTGTTACTTATTCTAAAATTCTATTTGTTGACTTCCCTATAGCAGATAATGAAAACCATATAATTATGTTACCATTATCTCAGTCTAGCTCTCAGAGAGAAGCCTGATCTACTCTAATTATGAACCTAAACTTACTTTACCTCCTACATTCTAAATCTACTTTATCCTTGCACGTGGTATACACCTTTCTCTCCTCATCTGGATTATGACCCTTTTTAATTTTTTATTCTTGATTTGATTATGATGCTATTTAAAATACCTTTATTTCTCAATAAAGTTAATCTCGAATTTAATACATCTTAATCATTAAATTTGCCTAGTTTCAAACTAGAGATTGCCTGCATCATTGCAGAGATTCTAACTGCTCAGATAGCAGAGATTGCCTTGATGACTTTTCTTCCAAAAGATTGCTTAGCTTTGGCAAGTTATTTGCCTGTTCATGTGAACAGAGATTTACCTTAATGACGAGATTCCTTTATAAGATTTGCCTTAGGAAATAATAAACCCAAGAGAGTTCCACTGGTGCTACTTATGATTAATAATTGTGTATCCTTGAGGAGCTTCCCTTAGAATTTAAACAAAATCCCAAAACCATTTATAATATTTTTATACATGTGGATGAATCCAGCAATTGTTCCTTCTCCTAGTGCATTTGAGCTCAAAATAGGGTTTATAATTAAGGGCTTGTTCAATGGGCCAGTATCCATTGTGTGCGGTTGTGAAGCAGTCAGTTGAGTGACCAATATTAGTGTCTCCAACCAAGTAATTAGTTGAGTTGAGTAGGTTTGGTTTCGTATTCAAATGAGCCTTCATATCATCTATACTCTAGTCCATATTATACAGCATTTTAAATGCTGTTCTAAGCGTTCTTCATATTCATTTAAAGTGCTGATGTCTAATCCATTTTCTTAATATAAGAATAAAATTTGGTCCTTCAAATTCTTAACTGAAAATTGAAGTTTCTTATTGTTATAGTTCCTCTCACTATTAGAATGGAGGCAATTTGTGCTTCTCTAAGGGTCTTCTTGACGCGCTTTAAGTTGACTTCATAAGTTTGCCATTTCTATATCTAAGGTAAAGAATCTCAAACGGACGTTTCCTCCTTTTTGCCAGGAGTTGAGAGGATCTCCTCAGTAATATAATTCCATATCCTTAACATCGAACTGCTCCTGAGGTATCTTATGATCTTCACTATGGTCTGATGATGTCACCCTTGTAGTGAGCACTACAGTCAGCTCGCTGGCTTGGGCACACTAGCTTGTGAGGTCAACTTGCTTCTCAGGGGATCTGTTAAAACACATCAGACACCAGACAATGTCATAAGTCACGTGATTATTCCTATTAAACAGTGTCTCTTCTGAAGCTGCCCAATGCAGCATTTATTCCATATTTAAACCAATTGCGCCCATAGAAAATTTTTTTTGGACACTCTCTTACATGTTTTTTTACTTTGGCCATCAGGAAACAATGAAATTAATTCAACCTCTCACTTGCAGCTCAGCTCAAACTTGTCCATGTAAACAAGTGTCCTGTTCAAACCAAGATGATATCAGACTAGTACTATATTCTGCTCAATTGCTAATCCCATACTGGATACTAGTAATTAGATCACTTAAGCTAATACATTTTTTTATTTTTTAATTTTATCCGTGGAAGGCACTTAAACTTGTAACATGAAACAAAAATGTTATTATGAGATTCTGCGGAAAGGTTATTATTGATATAAAATCAAAGTATCTTATACTACTTCATTAATTTAATATATAAAAAATATTAGTGAAGATAATTTGGGAAAGAAGGTAACAATAATGGGTCCTTCATGATCCATTGTGAGGTGTCATCTGTTTCTGCTTTAGTTGCAGCATCCATTTGATTAAGTGTTTGTATCTGCAAGCTCCTTATCACGGTGCTTACCCTGAACCATGGTGTTCAGGAGCCTTTTGTTAAGTCCCACTTCTGATTTAGGGGCTTCAATTTTGCCTTGGGTTTTTTCTTTGTTACCTAATTTCATAATATGCTATTTGCTTTCTGGTTTTTTTGATGGCGTTGCTTCAATGCGCCTCACATCAGATTTTTGTACAGCAGTCAAAATTGTTTGTTTACTTGATTTTTAATATTTATATGGAAAATTTAGTTGCTTTTATTGCATTAATTTATGTCATTGCGTCATTATCATTCGATTTGTAAATTATCTGCCCCCAAAGGTATAAAATGGGACAAAATTCATAGTCATTTTGACAGCTTCATCCTCATTAAGTATATCTCTATAAGCGTCAGATGCTAAATTATATTTATTGAAATCATCCTAGATGCTTGGTAAACCTCTTAGGCTGACTTAATTTATAAAAAGGGGTTGTACCATTCCAGAGCTCAAGGTGTGACCTTCTGGTGCTCTCACTGCCTAATCCTCAAAAGCCAAGCTATTTGTTTACCACGTTTTATTCACCTATGATGCGCCTCAGGAGATCATTAGTAATCATGGACCACAGTACACATCTGTATTTTGAAAAGAATTGTGCAAGACCCTTCAGATTAGTCCTTACCTTTCTAAAACTTTTTACCCCCAATAAGATGGGCAGACAGAACGAGTGAACCAGTGTCTAGAACAACTTTTGAGGTGTTACACTGCATATGACCACTCATATCGGGCTTCTCATCTTCCCTTGGCCCAATTGAGCCATAACAACGCCCATCATGCCACTATGTGGTGTTCTCCTTCTTTGCTAACTATGGATTTAACCTCCTTTAACACGTAACCCTGTTGTGGGTCCAAGGTGGAAGCAGTGGTGCACTTTACCAAGTTCATCAAAAAGCACATGAGATGTTAACACTAATTTGTATGCCGCCATGAAGACCTACAAGAAGAATTCATATGGAAAGTGACAGGTGGGTCCTGTGCATAAGGATGGAGATTATGATGCTTGATGCCAAGAATTCACAATAAAGTAGCGATGCAAGAAATTAGGGCCAAAGAGGATATGACCTTACCATATTATTAAAAAGGTGGATCATGCTTCTTATTAATTGGCTCTACCACCAATGTTCCTGATCTTTGCCAGCTTTCATATAGAAAGCTAACCCTGTTTGAGGGCTTCACCCCTGAGACCCCAGAGGAATACCTCATAGATGGGACACCCAAGTGGGATGTAAAGGAAAATTTATCTTTCCTTCATATAAAAATGAATAAGTAATTGATTTCATAAATGGTTTTGACGCCGCAGATTAAAATAAGTTCCAGACCATGTTTGCATCCATGTACAAGACTTTATTATGGTATTACACAAACTTTTTCCTGATGCTTCTGGACCTAAGACTAAACCTGTTGTCGCTGCTATGAAGCATGCTTCATCCCACAAAAACATTTTCTGGCTGATGCTTCTGTAGGAGAGGTGTTGCCTCAAAAGCTGAAGGGTGATAAAATGTCTCATGACATAATTATAGGGATGGATTGTAAAAACAAAGAGGAGCGTGCCAGAGACTAATTCGTTTAGTTGGACTTTCTTGACTTGAAGCATCCCCTATACCAATGATTTATAGAGGCAAAGTATGATTAGGTTGGATCTAGAGGTTTCTCTAGATGGGTTGGATGATGTTACATCGATGGTACTCAAGTGCATAAATTATATTAAACTAAGATGGATCATTGTATATGACTGTCAAAGTTAAATCAAGTTCAATTCTGTTTATAGTAAATCCTAAATTTGGCAATATTTAACTGAAGTCTAGAGCTCAAGTTAGGCTTAATTAACATATGGTATTACTATAATGATAAGCTGATCCAATTGTCTAGAATTGGCTTAGTCCCTTAGTGAATATTGATGGCACACCTACCCCAATTTCCTTATAATCGTTTTCGCTGACCAACATCCTTGTTTGTCTCTTTTAATTAAACCCATATACTATATATATTAAGAAGAACCTTATTTGACTTTACAGAATGTCTCCTTAAGGGTGTCTCTAATTTTATAGGTGTTAGCATCTTCTTTGGTGTCCTATTAACTATCGCATAACTATTTTTGTTCCCTGGATGTCTGGGTGAGTATCCCCCAATGACTCTCCATAAATAGGAGAGTTATATAGGACCATCTAGTACTAAAAAAATAGGAGAGTTATATATACTCTACTAATACTTAGTGTCTTCAAAAAGCTCAGGGTGTAAGAGTGGTTGATTAACCACTTAATATATAAACACCTGAGATACCCATACCCATGGACCCCTCTACCTACTCCCAAATGGACATAGTAAGACATCTGGTTAAAATATAATGAGCGTATGGATATACTTTATAGATCTATAATGACCATTATATAGGGAGTTTAGGGAAATAAAAGAAGTTAATTTGTTATAAGAGAGGATTGGGATATGACAAACAGAGTTTTTTTGCTGTGTCAGTGCATAAGCTTTTAGCTGAACTCACAACAAAAAATATTTTATAGTGGGATTCTATACCTTATAACATTCATCATTTGAAGTAAAATCTAGTATAAATATATGTTCATTATTTACTGGTGCAAAAATGCCCTTCTCTACCTCTCATAAATATTTTCTAAAGAAAAAAAAGACCATCTCACTTGATTATCCAAAATGGAATGAGATGTTTCAATTTAGTGATATCATGGCATCATGTATGCTTAATCCTAAAAGTAGAGACATTTGAGGACACTCAATCACAGAATTTAATGCTACTCTCAACCTTAGCCGTGAGTAGCCTAGACTATGATTAAACCAAAAGGAATTATGCGCAATTGGAAGCCATACTCATCGCTAGAGTTTAGGGAGTTGATTTTTTAATTTCAGCCAATTTTCTCAGCTGAAATTATATGCGGATACTAAACTTTATACCTCTAGCCAATTCTTGTAACACATATGTTCTCTTTAGTGTGTAACAAGAACATTTAGCAACACTAACCATGTAAGAGACCATGGGTCAGGCAGCCTGGCTGAAACAGTTTCTGTATCAATGCGCCATATTGTAAATTCAAAGTGTATCCTCTGATCACTGTCCCAATGATTCTTGTTGCCAAAACATCCCTTTTCCCGATGACAGGTCCAAGGTAGAGACCAGCGCTTGGCCATACTCACTATCAGAGCTCATGTTCCCAAAATAGTTGTTCAAAATAACCAATATAAATCTTCAATTTTATTATGAATCTTAGATTTAGCAAACTACTTTATTTATGTGATAGAAGATAAAAAACTTCGAGGCTCTACTTTCGTCCTAATAACTTATTTTCTACTTTCTAATCTATCCTATGTTTAACTAGGATTCCAATTGAAACTTAATTCATCACATTATGCAATCCCATTCCCAACTCATGACAATTAAGAGATTTAGTCACAAACCAAAGTTAGACACTTAAATTTTGAAATCCTAATTACACACTTCCTTTCCTCTATAACTGGCTTTGATTTTCTCTGTGAGTTATCAAAAATACCTTCAGAGTTTATTTTTGTAATTAAAACACTCCTTATTACAACACTTAAGCCATGTTTCTTGTCCAATAAAGGAAAATCATGGATCAGATTGATGTAACAGTAAGACTGTATCTGACCTGTTACATTACCCTCCAGCAATGCAAAAAAAACTCCAAAATCTTCTCAGGACAAAGAGCAAAGTCCTTCTGCGTCAACCAGCTAGCCTCGTCCACCAGATAATTCCACTTCACCAAAAATTTACAACAACCTTGGACACATTGCATAATGAGAACTTGCTCAACCTCATACTTGAAATGCATATCTACCTCAAGGTTATAAAGTACTGGGTCAGTCCAGCATCTCTCCCTTAAAAAAACTTAATTGCGAAGCATGGAGCACAAGATGAAACTTTGACACCTCTGGTAACTCCAACTCAAATGCAACTCCATTATCAGCATGGAGAACTCTGTATGGTCCTTAAAACACTGGTCCCATCTTTTGACTTCTTTGTGGCACAGCATAATTCCTTGACAATATTAAAACCCAATCTATGGGTTTGAACTGTGAATCTCGCGCTCTATGCTGATCCATTTTTGCTGTTTCTGTTGATCAATAAACTGCTCCAATTTTGCACACTGGGTCCTAAAACACTACTCATTGTTTGAGCCAATCTATCCGTCCCAGGAAAACCCCACGACCTGACCCCCAACCAACTGTTGATTCTGTCCATGGTTTGTAAGAATTGAGAAATCCAGGATGAAGTATGGTTTTTGTTATTATAGATGTATTGATCCAATTGAACTTACAAATTCAGGTCATCTTGCTGTGAGGGAACGTAAATGTAAAAATATTGTTTGAAAACCTTATTAAACCTTTCTGTCTGGCCATCCAACTGTGGATGGTATTCTAAAAATCAGCACAGCAGCATTTTTGAATCCTTAAGTAAATGAAACCAGAATATTGAAATAAACTGAGGCCCCAGTTGACACAATCTCCTCCAGAAAACTGTGCCGCACTAAAAACCCCACCCACAAAAGTTCTTACAACTCTCTTGCCAAAAATTAGTAGTACACGGAAAAATCGTGCAAATTTAGTAAGCTGGTCAACAATCATTATAATGGCATCCTTCCCTGAATCTTTAATGAGCCCATTATATAATCTTAATCAAAAAGGCCAAGGGCAATCTATAATCTGAAGGGGCTCCAACTTTCCTAATGGAGCTGTTGGGATTTTGATACGCTCACCTTACCCAGCTTAATCAATTATAATAAATCCGATTTGTCCACTAGGGGATATATCCCGCTAGTAGATATGGGAGTTAATGATTACATATGATCAATATTACTCAGAGAAATACCTAGCAAATATATAATAATTTGCTGAATTATGATCCGCTGGATCACTAATGTTTCATTAGGATGATCCCTGACAATAAACAATTTATTAGGTTGTTGATTTTAATATTGGTAATCTAATTATTTTTAAGTAGTCAATAAGATTTTATTGCCAATTGACTTTAAAATTTTTGAGTTGCTAGGCGAGTGATGCAACCTGTGATAAGTAACTTTTAAGTTAACCTTTTAGGGATTAAAAACAGCTGGTTATAGTAGTAGTCCCATTACCTAAGCAGGTTGTTAAACTAATAAGAGTGACATTCTGGGTTGAGAAAAATAATGGTACACGTTTTTTGCTTCAATCCAGAAGAGTTGCGTTGATAGTAAGCAGTGGAATCTAACTAAACCAATGAGGAAGCTCATTAGTTGGAGCACCCCAAAGGGTTATTTTCAGCGATGGCTGCCATTTCCAAGTGGGACACCATCAGAAGAGTTGAGCACCGAATTTCCTTATAAAAGTCCCTTGCACTTCTCTATATAAAGCAGATAAAGATAAGAAAAGCTCAGATCTCTTTCTGCTAAGCATCACTTTTCGAAAATCAATTCAGCCTTGAAATTTAGCTCCACTAAAGAGATTTATAAAACTATTAGCAAATATGGCGGGAAACCCCGCAAAAGAACCCGCAGGCTCTGCCAAACGAGCCAGCACCACCTCCAAATGAAGCAACCCTCGGTTACCCACCTCAGGGTCAACCAGGATCACCTGCTCTCAAGCAGCGGCCATGAAAGCAGGCACCACCCCCCAACCTGGAGCTATTTCAACTAGCGCCAGTTCACCTGATCGCACTTCTGCAACCTGCACGCCTAACAGCTCTGTGTGCGCTGCCTCCCACCAACCCGCTGGGCCCCCTCCAACCAAGGAGGCCATCACCCACGCTGTTTTAATGGCGTCTGCTCAGTTGAATGCAACTCAGCCCATCCAGGCATTCACCTCCCCCATTGTGTCAGCTAATTCAGCCCCATCTATTATTGCTGACGCCGTTTTTCTGGCTCCCCCCATGAGGGGCGATACCCAGCTACCTGGCCCCCAAACCCTCAGATGTAAGGTTGGATTAGCCGCACATTCTGGTTCACTAAGCACCAAATTGGGACAATCTACTCTTCCCAATGGGGATTCAGATGGTTTGGATTTTGGAACTTCACCAGTTCCAATCTCACCCGTCCCATTTAAACCCCATAATTGGCACTTCTCAAGTCGGCACTTTATCTCCATATGCTAAAAATGACCAATTCACCAATCAGCCAGTGAGTTTTGCCCACGAAACTACAGCAAATACTTGGGCTGAAGTTACCCAAATAGACTGGGATGGTGATGAAACATCGCCCTCCTCCCAATTGGCTGGAGTAATCCCAATCTAGATGGGCCTCTCCAATTTAGCGAGGCCCAACAATCAACTGGCCCCTAAACCCTCGGATGTAAGGTTGGATTAGCCGCACATTCTGGTTCACTAAGCACCAAATTTGGCACAATCTACTCTTCCCAATGGGGATTTAAATGGTTCGAATTTTTGGAACTTCACACTAGTTCCAATTTCACCCATCCCATTTAAACCCCATAATCGGCACTTCTCAAGTTGGCACTTTATCTCCATATGCTGAAAACGACAAATTCACCAATCAGCCAGTGAGTTTTTCCCACGAAATCACAGCAAATACTCAGGCTGAATTTGCCCAAATAGATTGGGATGGTGATGAAACATCGCCCTCCTCCCAATTGGCTGGAGTTAATTACAATCTGGATGGGCCTCCCCAATTTAGCGAGGCCCAATAATCCGCCCCTCAATTTAATATGACGCCAGCAACTGCTGTAACATTCCAGCAACAAGGGAACTCCGCAAACTTGTTCAAACCACCAGCTCACACTCAACCTGCGATTGCAGCCCAATGCAAACACAAAAGGACCAAAGGAGCCACTGGGGCGTGGCAAAAACCTCTGGCACCAACGCTACCCAAAGCTGATCCCCGTGAAGTGGCGTTTATTGCTGATGTTAAGAAGAAATGGGGCAAAACTAGAACGCAAAAAGCTCTACCTCGCTCAACCCTCTCCCACGCAATTCGCCTTTATTATGGGCATAACCCTGTTGAATTCTATACAGAGGATTACTTCTCATACTTTGCAGCGATTGCGGAGACATTTCCTAATTAACACCACCATCCATGAATCAGTGGAGGGCCACTACATCGAAGTGGGCTTCACTGAAGCTGCCCTGCTGACCATGCTGCCACCCTCCAGGTCATTATTCCACGTGGATCTCTTCGCATCTCCCGCACACGCTCTCACCTGGAGAAAATTTCATGGGTTACCTTTTCCAACCTACCAACGACTGTTGATCCTGAGTCTCTTAAACTGGCGCTCCATCGTGGTTTAATGGAGTTTGGGTCTGTTTTTCAGTGGACTTTAGCGTCCCCTCTTACTAGGCTCCCACTCAAAGAGCTCGCACTGCTAGGGCGTTGTTCATCCCCTCCCCCACTGTATCCCGGAACATTGAGGTTATTCCTCGTGTAGCGGTAGTTGGGGCATGCCCTGAGATCTTTTTTGTCAACCCTGATCAGGCGCGCCCCCGGTGTTCATGGTGTAACGTCCTTGGACACCTTTATAGCGGCTGCACAGCTCTAAAACAAGCCCTCTTAGCCACTACCCAGGGGCCTAAACCTGGCCAAAAACGATCCCACGTGGCCGCAGCGGCAATTCCACAACCCACACAATGGGTTCCCGTTCAAGACCTATCCCCTGAGGCCTTACGCCAAGCAGTTGAAACAGCTAACCCCACTATTGGTGTGGGATACCTTCGCGCTCATGCCCCCCTTCCAGTGGGCACCCCCTCCAATCTCCCAGAGTCAACTCCCTCTCTCACCAAGCTCAAGGCATCTCCCACAGGGCGCCCCTCGTCAGCCACTCCCACTCAGGGCTCCGCGGCACCCCCACCAACCTCCACCAGCGATTTATCGCATCAACCCTCAGCTCCCAATGGAGCTATGCCCACCAGCATGGATTGGCAACCCGCGGCCTGCGGTAGAAGTGCCACCTCAAAGAGTCCTACCCCAACCCCACAGTCCATTTTGCGCGGCTCCTTTGCAGTGTTGGAGGAAGTGAATATGGACTCAGACTCATCAAATGGGGACACCGCGGAGGTCGCCATTGAGCACCCTCAGGTCCTTCCCCTGCAACTGAGCGGGGGCAGCATCCTAGGCTGGCTTACTGGCTCCTCCGCCCCCCACCCTCTCCTTCCCCTCAGAACCCTTGACTCTCCTCACGGATTGCAGCTAATAGTCAAGCTAAAGGACTCAAAACTAGCCGCCTCACAGCAGCAGGTTTAAGCGCTGGCAACCCCCAGGACATGGAGGGGAACAGCTATGAGTCCCCACGGCAGCACCCTGGCCCTGCAATCCATCAACGCGAATGGGTTGCGGGACTTTAAGCGGAGAGCCCGCCTCCTCTGCAACTTCAGGTCAGCACAAATTGACATCGCTGCTGTCCAGGAGCCCCATATACTCCCCCATGGACAATCTGCATGGAATGAACAGTTTGGTGGCAACTCCTTCTGGACAAACCATGCCGCCCTTATTGTTTTAAATCCCCAGGTTAAAACCCATTCTTTTTCACAATATCTAGGTGGCCGCCTCATACTGCCAAACTCACCGCTCCTGACTTCTATTTATTCGCTGCAAGCATCTACCTGCATAATGCAGGTCAGGAGCAAAATCGGCTCTTGGAAGAGCTCGTCCAACACAATCTCCCACGGAATACAATCCTCTTGGGAAATTTCAACACAACCATAAGTCGCGTCCGTGACTCTTACCCCCCTGCAGCAAAGGAACGCCCTGGATCAAGTCGCCTCCAGGATTTCCTTCGCCTGAGTGGCTTTATAGATGCGCTTCCACCCTCCGCATCTGGCCTAGGTTGCATGACTAGGATCCAGTATGATGGAGGAGCTTTCCAGTCAGCGTCACACATAGATATGGCACTGATTGGCCCCCTGCTAATTGGCCACATCTCCTCTCCATCTCTTGTGACAACCATCTGAGTGATCACAGGTCACTCACTATTTTCATCACCACCACGCTTAGACCGTCGCGTAGGTTCTGACCTAGGGTTGCCCCAGCTCTTCTCAACAACCCCTTCACTAAGGAGAAGCTGTCTATGACCATCCGGGAGACTCTCACCTCCCCCACCCCACCTACTTGACCACAAGGCTAGATGGGCGGTGACCAAGGAGGGTATCACCCGCGTTGCTTACAACTGTGCCAAATCCCAGATGACCGCAGCTCGCGCCAGAGTCAAAAGGGCAGAAGCCAGAATCAGACATCTGGAGCGAAACTGCTAGCCTTCGCCCTCTCCCAGATGGTTGGAAGACTGGGAAGCGGCGCAGGAAGCACTCCGCTTGGAGCTCACACTGCAGGAAGAACGGGAAGCAAACTTTACAACATCTCATTACTATGCTCAATGGGAATGCCCCACCCGCTTCTTCTTTCAGAAAAAGAAAGCCTAGTCAACAGCGCAGAATTTTATTGCACTGAATATTGGCACTACAACCACTTCGGATAAGGAGGAAATCACGCAGGAACTACACCGCTTCTACTCCAGCCTCTTCCATGCCACCCAGGTGGACCCATCGGACATCCAAGAATTCCTGTGGCGGGCTCCAGAGCTGCCCATTGACCCACGGGCTGATGAGGCTCTACTGGCGCCTATTTCCATCCAGGAGGTGATGGAAACCCTTCTGAAATCCCCACGGCTTAAAGCCCCAGGCCCAGACAGAATACCCTTCGAGGTGTACCTTCTGGAACCTGCGGTGATAGCCAGAACCCTCCGCGACCTCTTCGCTGCACTCTTGGTGAATGACGAGGTCCTCCCCGACTCCAGAGGCTCAATCACGACCCTCATTCACAAGAAGTCAGACCGTGAGAACCTGGCGAACTGGCGACCCATAGCGTTGATCAACACAGACCACAAGCTCTTCACGAAGCTTCTGGCCAACCGCATTACCAAATGGGTGTCACCTCGCCTCTCCCAATCCCAGCACGTTTTATTCCGGGGAGGTCGTTATGGACAGCTATAATGACCTTCACGTAACTTTGACTGCTAACTCTCATAAAGGTGAATGGCTTTGTGGCTCTCCTGGATATGGAGAAAGCATATGATCGGGTGGCCTGGAAGTATATTGATGCTTCCCTGGCCCGCTTCCATCTCACCCCGCAGCTAGGCGCTGGATATCAGCGCTCTATGACCAGCTCCACACCAGAGTCCTGGCGCCAATGGGTTTTACAGTGGCAGTACCAGTTGGACAAGGTCTCCGGCAAGGGGACCCCCTGAGCCCTATCCTTTTTAACATCACCCTTGACCCCCTCTTGGCCTCCTTCCAGGACAAGCTAACATGGATTCTGGTCCCAGGTAAAGCCCCCACCTGCACCATGGCATTTGCTGATGACACCGCCATTGCATTTGGCTGCCCTGGGGATGTTACCCTCGCTGCTGTGACCATTGAGAGGTACACCAAGGCGTCCAACGCCATGGTCAACACCTCCAAGACAACAGTTGTACAGGGGGCTCCCCCACCTTCCCCCCACCATTTGGTATTGAACCTGAGCGCGGTACCTTCCATCACCTGGGCGTTCTCACCAACCAACAAGGAGTTGCGCTAAAAGACAATGAGGACTTGCTCCTCGCAGCAGTTAACTCCAGGATTGCCAGCTGGAACTGGTGGCACATCACCCCCAGGGTCGAGCTCTGATAGCCAATGTGTTCCTCCTCTCCAAAGTCTGGTTCCTAGCGCACGTCTGCCCACTCACAGATGCCTTTTATACGCGGCTCAATGTACTCTTCCACTGTAGGATCTGGGGCTCAAACCATCCACCAATGGCCCTCTCAACCATTGCCTGACCCTGCAATGAAGGGGGCCTAGGGCTTCTGGACACGCGATCCCACGGCACCACAATCTTCCTGAATTTCTTATGGCCAATTGTCTGCTGGGACGCGACCCCCATGCCCCAATGGGCGCCCGCCCTCCGCCAGTCAGTGTCAGCAGCTCTGGGTCTTCCTAGAGCATCTCTGACCTCATTAGGGGAGTGGCTCACAAACCACCCAGGCCATCGCCTAAAACCATCCTCATCCCCCTACTGGAACCAGGCTCTCATTGCCCTGAAACGAGTAGGCGCATGGATCCACCATGCCTTCCCATACAGAAGGGAAGGCCCTGGCCTCAGCCCCCATCGCCATGCAGTTGTGCACAATGGACAAGTTGTCACAACTCGCCTCAACCCCCAAGATCGTCTTCCCATCCGCCCAAGACTCCTTGAGCTCCTCCCTCCCTCCGTGAGATTCGACCTTAAGGAATTGTGGAAGGACGTCTATCACCCCATCCTTTCAGCAAAGGTGTCCAACACCTTATGGAGGGTGCTCCACTGTTCATACAGGACAGGGGACCAGACTGGCTCTACTTTCCAGCACCAAAGCTGCCCCCACTGTGTGGAGCCTATTGACTCCCACCTCCCTCGTTTTTTCACCTTTCCAGGTGTCGCCGCATTTTGGCCAAAGGCCCGCGCGCTCCTCCATGCTCAGCCCTGGTCTGGACACCCTGTGCAAGACCTCATGTTCGAGCAGACTTTGCCTGGTTGCCACCGACCCCTCCGTGTCCTCACCTATGCCACAGCCATCTGGACCATCCATAACTCCTTCCTTTGTGCTGCCTTTGACCAGCAGGTGTGGACCCTTCCACACATGATAAACCCACTTTCAGTACACTTTTAATGGCCCTGAAGGTCTGCACTATGTCGCCAACCCTCCCCCACTCAGTTGTCACTGCAGCACGGCTCTGGCGCGCAAACCCCCATCCCTTTCTCGATGCCTCCTCCCACCCCTTCCCTCGCCTCAGGCTCTTAGGAGCCCAGGCGTAATTCAATAAACATTGATGAATCCCCCCTCAGGTTGGGACAATCCAGTACTAAAAAAGATAAGAAAATCTCACATACTTTAATAATTTATACTGTTATATTTTACTATTGAGACTAGAGTTTAAATGATAAGAAATTTTTGTCTATATTATTGTTATCTCCATGGATTCTGCGTAAAGAGAGAGAGGAAGAACAGCTGAACCTAATACTAGGTTAAGTTATTAGATGCGGAAAGAAGCCTTTACCAATATTCCAGAAAAATATTCAAGAGTGAGACAAGCACCATATTAGTTTTGAAACTAATAATCAACTTGGTTTTAAGAAATTCAACTAGCGTAAAGGTCTACATATAGTACACCTTTTTCTAGTTAATTATAAAGATTCTACAAAATAAATACAAAGAATCTGTGCATTTAAACAAAGGAGCTGAAGCGAGCCACAATCCTAAAGGAGTACAGATTCAAGATTAAAACAGGAGCCTTCCTTAAAGTTTTTAAAAAGGCTAAACATGCTTCCATATATTTTGATATGGCCCTACAAAACACAGCCACAAGTAATCTTGGTGTACTTTCACCATAGTTTTCTCTACTACAGGGTGTCTAGAAAATGATTGATATGTGAGGCCTACAACACCACATCTTGAAAAGAGCTACAAGGAGCCCAGATCCTCAAGTTATGGTACACTGCCCCCTTTCACTCCATAAAGATGGTATTAGTATCTTAATTTGACTTCCACCAACTAGTTTAGGTTTTATTGTCCAAATGGCATATGTCGCTTTGATCTCCAAATTTTAGTGGTTAAGCAGTTTTATTTCACTTAAAATCATGACAAACTTGTTAGGCTAAAGAATGGTTTTTGTAATGAATTTCTTCAGTTCACATTTTCAATAATACAGTCCTTTATCTCAGATTAACCAATCAGCAATAGTTACTCTTTCCCTGGTCAGATCTCACCAAAAAATCATACTGACTTAACCTTCTCATGCCAATGAGCCTGCCTTGAATACATCATCTGGGGGATTAATAGTATTTAAGGGATTTATTATTCGTCAAGCCACAAAAAGATGATGGTGTTACAGCAAATGATTTTGCCACTCTTTAAAGCTGACACCACTGCCAGCAATAATTCTTCATGTATAGTAAAGTTAGTCCCCCAAAAAACTTTTCTCTCTTGTTGTAATCACTTTTGCAACCCATTCAATTCAAGTCTGAATCTAGTTTGATAAATCTCATAGAGGATATTAGTCTGCGTTCATGTCAGGGAGCAGTTGGGCAAGTAAGGTAAGAGGAGCAGGTGGGAGGCCCGCAGCCTCAAACGTTCAAAAACGCCCTGGAGAAACTGGTAGAATAGAAATTTTTTTTTCAAAAAACTGGCGGTCACTATTTCCCCAGAAATCCTCACCTTGCAAGCATGATGAAACCAGTAAATTAATACGCCGCACTCCTAGCCACTTTTGTCGGTGGAATTTGGAGTCTGCATGTTTCTGGACATCCAACAAACGGCTTTATGTGAAAAATTTTGTGGGGATGTGCACACTTTTTTCCCAACCGCAGTGTACGTTGCACCTCATTCCATGTCACACAGTTGGCTGGACCTAGGTTTTGAAAACAAGGAGGCAGCAGATGAGGCTGCTGCAGTGCGCGTAGTGATCGACCTCCCTGAAGGGCAACGGGTCATCAAAACCAAACGCACCAGATGGACAAAATCAAACCAAATTTTCCTCACATTTGACTTTTTGCCTACTACAGTAAAACATGACATTTTGGAGCAACACCTGAAAGATGGTCTCGCCATCTACAGCGAAATACAATCTTTTGAAATGCAACACTTTATGCTGATGCCACACCTGTGCACCAGCAAAGCCATCGCAGTTCTGACCCCAACCGAGGAGATCACAAAGGACCTAACCCAGATCCCACACTCCACATTTTTTAATATCGAAGGGCATACCATACACCCTTTCTGGGTAACCATGGACAGCGCGCCCCCCATCTGCACCCACTGTGACACGTTTGGCCATAAGGCACATGCATGCCCCACCAAGGAGGGCGTCACATTCCAAGAGCACCCCTCAGTGGCCATGGCCAGCGGAGAGGCGCACTATGAACCAACCGTAAGCACCAAAGAGGCTTTCCTGTGGGGAGCACAAGGCTGCTACCTTTTGGTAAAACCTATTTCCCCACAAGAGTGGAAGAAGGCTAAGCAGGCCCACAGGGCCACAGCCAAGGAAGCGGCCAAAGTCACCACCACTATCTTACACTCCCAACGCCAGGAGGACATCAAAACCTTCATGGTGGAAGCAAATCAGGAATCCACCAACCAATCAGATTGGGAAGCCCATACTGATTGGGCCACCCGATCTGAGGATCTGATGGGTGACTCAAATTCTCCTGATCTTTGCAACCAAGCTCTGGTCAAAACTGACTTGGCCTTCAACCTACCTGAAATTTTTTTTTGCCCCACTTGATGGTGCACCAAACTCATCTGCACTGCAAAAAATTCATCTGACGTCGGGGAAACAAAAAGTGAAGGCAAAAGCCAACGCAAACCTTTCTGCAAAAATTAAAAAAAAACTGATAGAGTTGCTGCAAACACCCGCGCTGCCATGAAGGCCCATGGGGGATCTAGAGGAGGCTAGTGGGCCTGGGTGCCCACCCCCTCGCACCTAAGGTGCGATGGGGTAAACCTTCACTTTAGGGACGTTGAATATCGCCAGACTCAAGGCCTTGCTTTCCCAGGCTAGGAAACTGAGTTTTTTACAACAAAATTTACCCATGGATATCCTGGCCATCCAGGAGTCCCACTGTCCACGAGGTTCTGAGGAGGCTTGGAAAACAATGCTCCTCCCATCCCTATCCTTTTAGTCGAAGCACTGTGGGGTGCTAATTTGAAAAATAATTTTTTCAAATTTTTATCATCAGAAACCTACCTCAATGGCTGAGTCCTCATTGTCACCTTTTCGTGGGCTGATGTGGTACATGATATCATCAACATCTATGCCCCAAACGGTGCATGAGAGCATCAGGAATTTTTCTCATTGGTCAAATCCCTCCCAATACCCTCAGACCCTTTCATAGTTGGCGACATGAACTGTTGGCTAAACACTCCAACGGACCGGTGGCCTTCCTCTTCCCACGCCCCCCAGGGCCACGTTGAAATTAACATTCTAAAGGCCACCCTTGGTTAATGGATGCACTGCCGCGGCAAGCCCTGCTGCTTGAGAACATGATGCACCCCTATATCCACAATGGCCAATTAAGGTCCATGTCCCACATCAACCTTATCATTAACCGTTGAAATTCCAACCCCACATATCCCACTTTAAAACAACAAAAATGGATTTCTCTGACCATCAACTGGTCTTGATAACCTACCACCTACCTGTCACAGCTGCTAAGGCCCCACATTGGTGCAAAATCCGCCCCTCTGAGCTCGCATCACCAGGATTTCCCATGTGGGTGGAATCAGCAACTTTGGCAAAAGAGTTTGTTGCACCGTTTTGCGCGGACCCCATTTCCACATGGGCAACTTTCAAAGATGACATCATCCGCCACTCTCGCCATATCTCCTCCAGACGCTCATGAGCCACATCGGCGGTCATTTTGCACGCTCTGGCAGAGTTGGCACACCTGGAGTCCAATATCCCAGCTACAGGATACAGCTCTACATGGGGCCAGAAGTGGGTGGAGGCAGCCGCCCACCTCAACGCACTCAAAAGGCAACACAAACATTGGGTTTGTGTTCAATACAGGCCAAACACATTACAGAGGGCGGCAAATGCTCCACTTATCTTTTTAAAAAATCTTTGCACCACTCCAGAGCGTGGCCTACACACAGGTGCAAATATTGGATGATTCCATTGCGGATATGCCAGCTGAAGTGGCTTTAAAACACAAAAGTATTACTTTGAGTTGTACTGATCCAATCCAATTCAGCCAGCTGAAATGGCGAAATTTCTTAATAGCATGCACATCTGCACCGTTTCCTGATACCTGGAGCTAATGAATTTAATTACTCTGAACAAACTCTGGTCTGCCATCCGCGGTGCACCAAATCGAAAATTGCCCAGGCCCTGATGGCATTCTGTATGAGTCCTATAAGAAGTACTTCAAATATTTATCCCCACTGTTGCTTGCCTCTCTTAACCAGAGCCTTCTGGATACGCGCCTTCTACCAGGAGGGCAAGAGGCCTTCACCATTACACTCTTCAAGAAAGGGAATAGGCTAGACTTAGCCAACTGACGCCTCATTTCTTTAACTAACATGGATACAAAAATTTTAACCAAAATCATGGCTAACCGTTTAGGGATTGTAGCATCTGCCACCATCTCCCCAGAACAATTCAGTTTCATACCCATAAGGTTGATTTGGGACAACGTGCACTCGGTTGCTAATGTGTGCCAGTCCACAGTCTCTGGGGCACTGGCATTCTTGGACAAACAGAAGGCCTATGATAGAGTAAACTGGGAATACCTCAGGGCCTGCCTCCATCAATTCGCTTACCTCCTCGCTTCATCAACTGGGTGATGCTGCTCACAGAATCTGCAACAATGGCAGTACGTGGCCCTGGCTTCCTAACAGAAGTAGTCCGCCCCCAAAGGGGCTTGCGACAAGGGGATCCCCTTAGCCCACTCTTATACAACTTCAGCCTTGACCCTCTACTTCGAAATGTGAATGCCCAATACAGTGGGGTCCATGTGCCAGGCCAAGCCACAGTTAAGATGATGGCGTTTGCGGACAACTGTGTGGTGGGGGTGTCTAATAATAAAGATGCACGCGCACTTGAAGCTCTCATCCAGGAGTATTCCCGGGTAAGTAAAGCTGCACTTTATGCCTCCAAAACCAAAATCATCCTCCTTGGTCGGTATCAAAACTTCTGGGCCCCTGAAACCAGTGCCCAGCCCGGCCCATCTGCTCACAAACGCGCTCGCCCTCCCAGCTCACTCCACACCGCCCCACTGGTTCTCCCCTTTATGCAACGCCCTACCATAGGGCCAGTCCGCCATCTGGGCGTGTGGGTGGAGGCAGGAGGATACGCATCATCAGTAACGGAGAGTCATATTCTAGACAACGTGACGAAGCGCATCGCCTCCCTCAGAACCCACCCTACTTCCCTTACTGGTAGGGTCGTTTTGGCCAACTCTATGCTCCTCTCCAAAGTCTGGTTTGGAGCCCATGCCATACCCTTCTCCCCATGCTTCTTCAAATCCTTGCATGCCCTGCTTCAAGGATGGCTATGGTCAGTCGCCCTCCACCAGTACGGTTAGAGGTCATGTTTGGCCCTCATAAGCACGGTGGCATGGGCCTGCTTGACTTCAGAGCCCATGCGGCCAAGATCTTGGGTACCTGGATTGCAGCTGTCACCGCCCCTGCACTCCCCTCCCAACACTGGTCCCGCGCAGCCCACTCCAACTTCTCCCGCGCCTTGGGCCTCAACAATCCATCGAACCCCCACTCCCTGATGAAATACCTGGATTCACACCCATCGGCCACAGGTCCTCACAGTACTAAAACCCACTACAAATGAATCCTACTCTCCATGCGGAGCGCCGAGTGGAGAATTTGTATTAGCGGAAATACAACCAGAAGAGTCACCCCTCTCCTCAGTTCACACAAGAGGTACAGGGGATACCCATCCATGATGGCGTGATCCCCATACGGCCCCATGTCCTATCCAGGGTGGACTACCTGGACATGATGGACATCCCTTACTCCATTGAGACCCAAAAAACCATCTGGAAATACGCTCACCATCCTCTGTTGCAGCCTCAAATCCGCTCCCACGTGTGGCGCTGCCTGAGGCGGGTGTACCGTACAGCTGAGCGCTCTAACGCTTCACACTCATCCTGAGTAGTGTGTGACCAGTATGGAACGCTGTTCCACCGCCTGGAGAAGTGTCCTACCTCTAAAGTGATATGGCGCGAAGTTCAACGTTTACTGGGCCAGAATCAAACACATCCCTTCAGTCTGTCAAGAGATATGTTTGCTTTATCAATAGCCTCCCCCTTCCACCCTCCCTCCGTGCTCTGGTGGTTGCAATTGCCATGTGGACCATCCACACGATTGTCGTGGATGCCATCGCAGGCCCCACCCCCACCCTCCCAGAAGCTGTCCACAGATTCCGGTCTCATTTGGTGGACCACTTTCAAGCATGGATGTTTGGATACCTCCCACCGTGCCGCCAACAGTTGGTATCCTCCTGGTTCCCATTTTGGTTTATCAAATCAGACCCCTTCCTCCACATGTGTTCAATTGTGGCTACGGCCCCTTAATGCGTTCCCTCCCCTTCCCCATAAGTGGCGTTCCCGCTGGCAACAAGAGATAGCATCGCTTCTCTGGGGTGCCTTCCCTGTTACTAAGTGTTGTCTTGGTTGAGTCAATTTCGGAAGTGTCCATCCTATGGTTGGCCTTCCCCACAATAAATTTAAATTTAAAAGTATAGTTAGTCCCTAATGGTCCCATTTTTGTCTAAAATAGCAAAAAATGGTTTTTAATCCGACCTCCTGCTCTTGAAACAAAACTACTCATACCATAAAATTTTCTTGCATCCATTTTGACTGCAAATGGCTTACTGGGTGTTGTAATTGGTTTGATCAAATATGTGGTATTATTTTTATATTTAATTTCATAGTTATCTAAAATGTAGATAATGTATTCAATTATTCCATATTATTTATCTTGGCGCAAGGCCAACGTACTATATGTAGGAGCTTAGTGTTGTGGATTACTATTTATCATATTCCTACATTCATGGAGGTGAATCTTAGCCCCTGAATTGTCAGCCATTGACAGCATGGCCTCAATTGTTTATTGGCTCCTAATTTATGTTAGCATACTAATTTACATTGCCCTATGCTGTCATACATCATTGGTAATAGAGTCATATATTTTATTATGGCCACTCGCCTGTAACATGATATTATCTGGCATATTCCACTTTTCTTATGAAAACACCTTGAGCCCTAGGTATTGGACTTAAAACCCAAATTAAATAGCGCTATTTTAGTCTACCATCCTTGAGGGCTGCTTAGTAACTATGAAAAGCAACAATGAGGACTCAGGTAGAGTAAGCTTATCTGAGGAGGATTGTCAATGGAAAATGAATATTTTTCTTGGGAAAATACTAGCCTACCTGATAGATTGCCCTAGGAAGCCTATGAGCCTCTGTCATTATTAATACTACAGTCTACTCCCTTGTTTTCTTTAAGAACTATACTACTTTATATAAAGTTTTATGTGTTTTTAATCAAGGTTATAATCCTCTTACAGTACCTTATTTTTTTGGTTATTTACCTGTGCACTTGAAATACAAAGCCCATGCACCAATTATTTAACATTTGGTGCTCATTACAGTGGGTCACACCATGTGTTTGTGTATTATGTTGACCAGTATGAATAGATCTCTTTCCACTTGGCGTCACTTTCTGTGCAAATTTGATAAAGAAAGTAAATATAAGTAAAATTCAAATTTCCAACAACTAATCCTATTCAATGTCCTTGGATTATCTACTGGCTTCTTTAGTGTAAGGCAACAACAAAACTCCCCCAGCATTTTCTATCTGGCGGGAAAATGCACTTGGACTGATTCATTCAGTCCCACCAAAACCTTGGGTAAGTTCATCCTACCCAAGGATCTTGATGCCCACCTTGCTTGTACCCATGCAGTGCCCCAGAATCCCCTGATGCTCCCCTGGAGCAATATGCAATTCAGGCTTCAGTTCTACTATGGGAGGTTTCTCCTATATAATAATAAACAATAATTTAAACAGCTCTGTAAGTCCTGGAGACAAGATCCTGCAACTGGATAGGGAGCAACACCCCTTCAGAACAAAAAGAGGTCACAAGGGCAAGTGGACCCTCTGTCGCAGTTGAGCAACTTGGCACACATGATAGACAAGTGCTGGGTGACTGCTCTCCCCCAAGGATAACCCATTCCCACCTCTTCCCCCCTCCTAAACCCTGGTAAGTTTAATAGAGGGAGTCTGCAGAGAGATTGCGCACACCAGAGGCCATGGACAGGCCACTGGGACCCCCACTCCCAAGACAAACTATGTAAAAATTTTGGGAAAATAACATTTATTAACTTCGGAGCCCAGCTGCAAATTCCAGTCTGGGGGAGCTGGTATGGACTGGCTGGCACCAGAAATCAGATTGGGGCACAACTTATATCTCAAACCAGATATCAAATGACTTGGACCTGTTGTCCCAAACTTAATAATGATCTGGGAAGTTTGGATCATGTGATTAGTCGAATTGAGAGTTCAGAGCAAGTCTTGAACAACTCAACCCAATGGCCCCTGCCTCCTGGGACAAATCTGGAAATTTGAATCATGTGAACAGGCCAACTTGAATGACCAGAACCCAAATCAGTACCATTGACTTGGATTGGCCCCATGAATGCAGAAAAATTTGCAAAGTTTTTTTTTTAATTTTGCCAAAATCTCAATCATTACTATACCCCTCTCCATGTCAGCCAACAAAATTCCATCGATAAAGCCCAAACATACAATTCCAGGATACCTTCCTTATGCAATTTATCCAGTACTTAAGGCAACTGCCCTGCCAAGGGGCGGTTGTCAGTTCATTCTCTTATCTTCTCAGGCTTTGTGCTCAAAAAACCTTGATTACCCCTTACCGCTTGCTGCAGCCTCCATCCACTTTACTGTTTTTAATAAAATTCTGCTGATCAATCCAACAAAGTGCGCCATCACCCAATTCTCATACTGATGTTCACTGAATGGATAATCTGGTCGCTTGACCCTGCCATGTGGTGGTGGATCATATACACGATAATCCGCCTCGCCCATGATGATAAAACTGCTGTTTCATTAGTTACTGCACGTCCATTTAATGAGAACCCCTCCATCCATTCTACTGCTGAGTTTTCCAAAACCAATCCCTGGTTGGAGAAGCACCAGAGTGTCCCTGTCCCACCACTCACGGACTCAGGGTCACAACTGGCTCAGCTGCCAATGGCTCGGCCCACCTGTGGGACCTGGAGCGCTTCATCCAAGGGAAGCTCAGTCCCAACTCCCATCATGGGTCACATTCCACCTCTTTTCTCACCTCTGATTGCATGGTGGTCCCTGTGCTGTCCCTCGATGGCACACAAGCTCTCCTGTTCAAATCTGAGGCCAGCAACTGTGAACCCTGGATGAGTCTTTGTCCTCTTTGCCTCTCCCACCCTTGGGGGTTGCCCCCACAAGACTCATAGTTGCTCCAATTGCAACCATCTGGTTTGCCTTGAGAGCCATCAATATGGTAACATAATTTTTACTTTCCTCACATCCACAATAGAAATCCACTCTTACTATTCGCTCAGATCGCGATGTCTTGGCATTCTGGGCTCTTCACTGGGTGCTTGCGCACCCCAACTGGGAGCCCAGTCAATTCTTATCAGCTAAATCCATGACATAATGAACTGAACTGTAATTTTGGCCTTCTCTACCCTCCTCGCTGGCACTGGCGAAGCTTTGGCCTATGGTCTCACTCTAAATGTGCTCTCCCTCTGCAACATGGCCTTATACTTCTGATAGGTGTCAGATTCATCTGGGATTGCCAACAGGCTCTGCTGAGTTGGTCCCCACCCTGCTGAGCCCCAGCAACGAGTGTCACCCCATCAGTTAACATGATAGGGATGGGGGTCACCCTGTCCCTTCTGATGAGGTGGTCGATCAAATCCTAGGCATACTGGTAAAACTCCAGGTGCGCATTACTGACAATGGTGGAAAATCCTCGCTTCCCTCAGATGCCCAACAGAGTGTGGCTCTCCTCAACGCCCTGTTTGGGAAGCCCATCATTGGGTTAGGGTAGTGCTCCGCTCTGCTGCTAAGTCTGGCAACCCCACTTCCTTGCTGGCGCTGGTCACTTCGGCAGTCCAGGCCCCTGAGTCAAGATTGGAGCGCCTTCTCCATCTTTTACTTTGGGACAGACAGCCAAAGACCTACCCTCCCATATTAAAGCCTTCGCAGTCCAGGCTCCCACTGTACCTATCCTTGTCAAAATTGCCATCTCCACTTTCCAAGCTGCCTTGGACTCCACCATGGCTGCCCATGCATCTTGGGACCCTCTCCTGGCTCCTTAGAAATTGAATTCTCTGTGGCCCACACAATTGGGGTTAGAGCCTTCCACAACCCCACGTGTGCTGTTGCCGCTCTCAAGGTACCGCATACCACCCCTCCCCTGGTCAGCAATCGCAGCTAAGGGAAGCGTCCCCCTGGACTTGCCACCATTTGCCCCCCTCTGTGCCCACCTCAGGTATCTCCCCCCTGGGGGAACCCCTGCCTGTAGCACCACCTGTCCTCATCCCAGATCAGGAGGCTGGGCCGTTGGGTTCCCAGTGATCAGAGTCTGCATATCTTGGTGCTATCATTACCCTAGTTGACCCCACCTCCCCCTGAAGAGAGTGGAGAGGGTTTACACATCAGCTCTCGCCTACCCATTTAGGATAGCGAGAAAATTGAAAACCTTTCCCCAGTTACACTCCATCCCTGCACCTCCAGGCCAATCTCTCTTGATGATGGGTCACGCCCCCTCCTCAGCTGCCCTCTCTCTTGCTCATCCCAATAAAGAGGATCAAGCTTAATACCTGTTCCCTATTTCCTTTCCCTTAGAGTTGGGAGAAGTTACTGTACAAGCCCTCATTGACATGGGTGCGGCAGGCAACTTTATCGCTCTCAGTGTGGCACGTTCCTTGGACATAGCGATGGAGGACGCTTTGTCTATCCAAGGCGCCTAATTAGAGCCCAAGAATTACTAACGCATCTGATGCCCCTTGCACTTCTTCATCCACTATTTTAGGTTTTGTGACCACTACGCAGTATTACAGGATTTGCTCTATCCCATAATTCTGGGGGTGGGCTATTGGTGCCGCCAGCAGGCCCACATTAACCTTGTGAATACTCCTTGTTGTTCATATACCTAAAGCTGAGCGGAGAGTTCCCCCTGTTAGAAACCCTTCCCCCTTAGCACATCTCTTGGCTCCATCTCCACTCCTGACCCCCACTCTAATGGACCTCCCTTCAGACTTCCCTTCCTTCCAAGCCCCCTATAATGCTATCTTCGATATGTCACTGGCATCTAAGCTTTCCCTAGAATCCAAATATGATTTTTCATTCAAGCTGAGAGTCAACCTAGTCAAAATTAACTGTCCCCTCTACCCCTTTACGGAGGAAAAGGTCAAGGCTTTGGAGATTTGGCTAGACGATATGTTAGAGAAGGGGTGGCTCATCAAAAAATCTTTCCCCGTCGCCTCCCTAATAGTTTTTGCTTGAAAAGCGGATGGCTCCCTGCACCCTTGTGTCAACTATGGCTACATCAACAACAATACCATCCCCAATATATACCCCATACCCTTAGAGAGACCATTGATCAAGCCATTGCCAAGTACCGCATCTTCTCAAAGTTAGACCTGGTGAACGCCTTAAATCAGGTGAGGGTGGCATGAGAGTAGGAGTGTCTTACAGCTATCCGCACCCACCTAGGCCTTTTCCAGTTCAGGGTGATGCCCTTCAGACTGAAGAAAGATCCTGCCACCTTCCAACACCTCATCAATGATGTGCTGGGGGACTTGCGCTTCTCATGCACTGTGGCCAACATTGATGATATTCTGATCTATTTTCCCACCCCAGAACAACACGCCAAGAATCTAGAAGCGGTGTTGGCAGCCCTTCACAAGCCATGGCTCTTCGTGAAACCCTCCAAGTATGAATTCTTCAGGGATGAGGTAACCTTCTTGGGAAATAAAGTCTTGAAGGAGGGCTATGCTGTCCCCCCTGCTAGCTCGAGGCTATCCAGTTTTAGCCCACCCCAACTACGCAAAAACAACTTTGCAGCTTCCTTGGTACTGTCACCTTCTTGCAAAAATTCTCCTCAGCACTCGTCCATCTGGTGGCACACCTCAACCTCCTCACTGGGAAGAATGTCCCTTTCAAGGGGTCCCCAAATGCCAGCAGGCCTTCAAGTCTATCAAGGAGGTTTTCCTCACTGCCCCAATCCTCCATCATGCTGAAACCTCCCACTACTTTATAGTAGCCTGAGATGCCTCATTAGTGTCATTGGGTGCCATGCTGCTACAGGAACATGAGGGATTCGAACACCCAGTAGCCTATTACTCCTGAAAGTTCACCTCAACAAACAAGCGTGGCCAATATATGATAAGGAGCTTGCAGCAGTGGCGTGGTCACTCACCAACTGGCGATACCCCCTGCAGAGAGCCCAACATGTAATCACCGTTTAGACAGATCACAAGTATTTACTTTACTACTACAAACCCTAAAAGCTGGGGCACCGACAAACTTGCACATACCGAGATTTATGTGGTTTAACTTCCATTATGAATTCATAAAGGACTCCCTGAACGTTTTTCCAGACATGCTCTGTCAAAATCTCTACCTGTCACCTGATGATGGGAGGACCAGCTAGATCCCACAACTGTAGTGCCTCCCTCCAAAACTCTCTTCTTGGACTTCCCTAAAGTAGCCTTTGCTGACCTGGCCCCGGACGTCCCACTCCTCCTCTGTGTCCTTTCCTCCCAAACCTGATGCCCTGAAGGAATAGAGTTTTATTCTGACTTAAACTTTATGAGGCATAAGCAAGCTACATATACCTTGAGGAGGGAACAATCTGTTTCTGCAATCAGGTTTGAGTTCCCCTTCCCTACGTAGCCATGTTATTGAGGAACATCATGTCCCCCAGACATTTGGGCACCCCAATGTCAAGAAGTTGTATATCTCTTAAAAGAACTTACAGTTGCCTGGGTCCTCAAAGGAGATTTCCACCTTAATCTCCCGTTGTGTCACCTGCGCCGAGAAAAATCTAATTGTTCCTGGAAGAAAGGGCTGTTACACCCTCTGCAGCAGGCTGAGGGCTTATGGACTTCGATCTTCAGAGGGATATCATCGAGGAGCTCCCTCCTTCCTGTGGCTCATATACTATCATGGTAGTTATAGACCTATTTACCAACTTTGCAATCTTTATCTCCTACCTCTCATCTATTAAGGTGGTGGAGACCGCAGATTTTTTTCAACCATGTCATTGCCATTTTTGGCCTCATAAGGAGATAGTGAGCGACAGGGGACCCCAGTTCACTGCGCGGTTTTGGGAAGAGCTGTTAACCCTCCTCAGCATCAAGCCCTGCAGATCAACCGCCTTCCACCCCCAGTCCAATGGGAGACTGAGAGGGTGAACCAGATACTGGAGCAGTACCTTCGCTATTATGTGATGGCCTTGCAAGACACCTGGGCTAAGGATCTGCCCCTAGCACAGTTTGCGTACAACAATTCACTCCATTTCTCAACCAACATCTCCCCCTTTGAGGCCACTCTGTGGTACAACCCCTCCTTTCAAATTGGCCCCCAGCTCTCCTCATTAGTTACTGCAGCTGAGAACCATGCAAGCTCACTCCGCAATACACACAACCTGGTACTTAAACTCTTGATAAAGTCTATTGAGGACTACAAGAAGTTTGATGATTGGAAGCACCTCCCCGGACATGAGATCAAAGTCAGTTCCCTCGTCATGTTAGACATCTGCAACCTCCCCTGAAAGATTACACCTGTAAGCTAGCAGCCAAATGCTCAGGACCCTTTGAGGTCAAGAAGGATTTAGGCAATGGTGCCTACCGTTTGAAACTGCCCATACATTGGGAGAAGCATAATGCTTTCCATAACTTCCTCATAACCCCCTTCAAAAAAGAAAGGCCAACATCTTCAGAGTCAATTGTCATTGGGAAATCACAGGAAGTGGAGGTGGTTGCTATCCTGGCTTCCTGGAGGTACCACCGACCCATTCAATACCTGGTCGCCTGAAAAAGGCTACCACTCATACAAGAACAGCTGGATGAGTGCATGTGATTGTGAAAACTGCAAGGACCTGATAGAGAAATTTTACACTTCCCACCTGGCAGCCCTCAGTCCCCCAGAATATCATGGCCATCCTGGCCATAAAGCTACCAGAGTGGCACAAAATTATGCCTTGTTACATGCTGTAAGTCCTGGGAAACGTCCCTTGGCTCTTGATCGGGTCATCTTCCCATTCCCAAACAAAAAGACACCAAAGAGGATGGCAGTACTTCTCAATACTCGGGGCAATCTCACTCACTTAGTAGACGAGCAATGGGTAACAGCTCTCCCACTTTGGATCCCACCTCCGATACCCACATTCACCTCAGCAGAATTGTTGCGGGGAATTAGCGAAATCTGCACTGAGATTGCCAAATTTAATTGGTCAGATCTAATTTGAGTGGCAATCTGGCCGATGGACAAATCTCAATTGGCTGGAAAGGTATGAAGACTGAGGTATCATCCAGAACGCCTGACAGCTCCAATTCAATCAATAAGCTAATAGAACTAACATTGGGCACCATCAAAAAGGTTTCAAAGCCGTCTGTTGGCAATTTGGGCGTTGTGGCTGATGTGCTGCCTTTGACTGAACGGATGGTTCAGCAACTGAGCATGGGTGGGCTGGCCATCCCAAACCCATTCTCAACTAAATGGACCCACCCCTATGTGGGCTGGCCTTGGGGGCTTCCTGTTGCTCGTCAGGCCAAACGCTGTCATGCCAACTGTTGGAAATGTAGCCAAGCCCCAGTTCGGACATTTGAGGTCAAAATGATAGAGACTCAGCCCACTGCCAAATTTTTCGATGTTAGTTCTCAAGGAACAAACCCGCCCCTTCCCGAAAAATTCGCCAGTTTGATTGAAATTGCAGGACCCAATCCCATCTTGTCATTACCCCAATTGACTACTATTTAATCAGTTGCATAGCATCGAGAAAATTTTTGATCAATTTTCTTACTTTTCCTTAAAATAAGAATTTACCAAAAAAACTAAATAAATTTTGTTTTTCGACTGCATCCCTGATGGCATTTCCCTGGTGGCCCGTCAGTTCATACACTGGATGGGCTCTACCAGTACTCTTGGTCACTATGACCCTCCATCATCAATTGGGTTCAGCGAGTCTGATATTTTTGGCTTTACAACCCCATGATCACTAACTTCTGGCAGCAATACATGGGAATCTTGTGGCCATATGTCCACCAATTGCAAGAGAGAATCTATCTCCTTGCCACCCCGGTTGAGATGGCACCATATGCTGAGGATCTTATCGAGACTATCTCAGTGATTCCACCCCCTGCAGCAAGACCCCTGGGTCAGGAATGGGTTCAGTGTGGTTTGTCATCAGGATCATTCTCGCCATATTGCTGCACCAACACTTCATCATTTCCCACTACCTGGATCCATACCAAGTCATCCAGTCAGTAATGCCTCTGGCATTCTGGCTTGCTTTTTGGGTGCTTACGCATCCTGAATGGCAGGCTGGTCTAAACTTATTATGCCGTTTCCATGACATAATTGACCAACCATTATTTTCAGCCACTTCCGCCTTGTTTTTGAACTGGGTGCTGCAGTGGTTACTCTCTACCAAATAATTGTGCAATCAGTAGTCTGCTGTTTGTTGTTCATTTGGTCACTTTCTGACTTTGGGAGAAGTATCCGCTCTAACTTGGGAAACCTTCTTCAAGCCACCCAAGCTGTGCAGATTGCATCTCCTCTTAAATACTCTGCCCCGGAGGGAAGAATGAGTGTCCCCTCCCAGGAGATCATCAATCAGGTTCTCGACGTGCTCACCAAAGTGCAAATGCATACAGAAATTGCACTTAATAACGCTTCTGCGTTATTGCATGCCCAACAAGGGATCGCGTTGATAGACGCAGTGGATGGGGATGCCCGCCATTGGGTGAGAGGTCTTTTGCGTTCTTCCTCATAAGCAGGAGACTCCACCCCACCGATGGCTGTCATGTCAGCCGCCCTGAAACCCCCTGTGTCCCAATCAGACCACACATTCAGACTGATCTATACCATGGCAGAAGCCCCTAGTTTGGTTTTTGATTTCTAACTCTTGTGAACTGGCCCCGCATCAGGTTTATCTATCAATATGCTTCAGGCAGACTTTAGATTGGGCTTGGATTCAGGTTCCGCTCATCACGTGGCCTGGTCTACTGTTCAAGGATTGGTAGATCAAATATGTGCCACCGCAACTACTATCAATGCTTTACCCCGCCATGTTTCCCATTATCAGAAGGGGAATTTTATGATAGGGTTACCCAACAAAGACACAGACAATGCGCCTGCCTCTGAATTAGTGGTAGACTTGGGTACCAACCCTGCTGTAACACCTAAGTCCGAGTTGGCAGTTACAGAGTCAACTATTAATGATTTCTTTCAAGCCCAGACGAAGTAATTCGTTTCCCCCGCCCTCATACTTCCAATTTATGCCTTAGCAAAGGACCCCAAACCTACCCCCGATATACCCGTTATTTCTTCAGTTGCTAATGAGTTGGTCAAAACTTCCAATAAGCAGAATTTCGCTTATTTTTTGTACCTATGAAGATCAGTATTGGTCTGCATCATGTCTCCTTCAAAGCTCTGGTGGATACCGGAGCAGCGGGGAACTTCATGAGTATTGAGTTGGTACAACAGCTAAAACTGTAAATGGATGTGGGTTCCTCAGTAATTGTGGACTCATCTGCTTACCGTCTTTGTATGTCATTCGCTGACTGGTACCCTTTTTTATCCACCAGTTTAACTTCTGCAATTATTTTTTGGCTATGCCAAACTTGGTGTTTCCGGTGATCTTAGGTGTGAGGTGGTGGCGCCAACAACATGTGAAGATTCACTTAGAGTCTAATATTTTGTCATTCACCAATGATGATTCAGAGGGAGAATTCCCTTTGATCAACACCCTCAAGGAGATATAAGGAACCAGCTCTATCACTACCCTGATTAATTCTGCGGGCATTCCAGCCAATTTCCCCAAAAGCTTAATGTGATATCGGAGAATCTTTGACATGGAAAAGGTGGATCGCCTGCCTAAGCATACTGGGTACAATTGTGGGTTTTGAATGACCATGGATTTGGTGAACATCAACTGTCCGTTGTATCCCCATACAGCGGAGGAAGAAGTTGAACTCAAGACCTGGTTGGACGATATTTTAAAAGAAGGTTAGTTGTTTAAAGAGACTTCACCCATCGCCTCCCCCATAGTTTTTGCAAAAAAATCGGATGGTTCTCTCCATCCCTGCATGAATTATGGTCATTTGAACAAAAATATAAGTTACTGATCCCTACCCATTGCCTCTGTAGCAGACAATCAGCCAGTCGATGGCCAAATCCCGTGTGTTCTCAAAACAGGATCTGGTGAACGCTTTCAACCAAATTTGGATAATGGAAGGGCAGGAATGGTTAACCACGATCCAAATGAAGCGAGGCATTTTTCATTCATGTAATGCCCTTCAGGCTGAAAAATGCTCCCGCTACATTTCAACGGATGATTGACAATGTACTGGGGGATCTCGGTTTTCTTGTGCAATTGCATACATTGATGATATCCTGGTTTACTCTCCAACTCCTGAATAACATGCTATTGACTTAGAAGCAGTGGTGGTCGCCTTGCATAAAGTAGGGATGTTCCTCAAAGCTTCCAAGTGCGAGTTTTATAAGGAGGAGGTTATTTTTCTTAGAAACCTGGTTCTTAAAGAAGGTGTCACTATCCCTCCCAAAAAGTTAGATGTGATCTGAGAATGGCCAACTCCAACTACACAGAAACAACTTCAGAGTTTCTTGGGAACTATCATCTTTCTACATAAATTTTCCCCAGCACTTTCCCAGTTGGCTGCACCGCTCCACCCCTTTACTGGAAAAAACGTACCATTTTGTTGGACGCCCAAATGCAAGCAGGCGTTCAAATCGATCAAGGAGGTGTTCATGTCTCCTCCCATTTTGAAACTCGCCAATCCCACCAAACTGTATATCATCACATGTGATGCCTCGTCAGTAGCAGTGGAACGGTGTTGCTTCAGGAGCATGATGGTCTAGAACCCAGTCGCTTATTTCCCCCAAAAGTTTACAGCCACGGAGCAGCCTTGGGCCATTAACAACAAGGAACTGGCAGCTGTTGCATGAGCATTAATCCATTGGCGGTATCTGTTGCAGGGTGCCCACCATGAATTAATAGTCTGCACGGATCACCAGGCCCTTTTATATTTCCACAAACCCCAAAAATTGGCGCATCAGCAGGCCCAAACCTATTGGGACCTGTGCTGTTTTAATTTTAAATATGAATTCATTAAAGGTGTGCTCAATGTACTTCCCAATTTCCTAAGCTGTAGTCCTGCTCACTGTCCCTCAGAACCTGACGAAGTGGATCTCGTTACTATGATTCCTGCCACTCAGAATCTGTCAATCATTCCCCCTGTTGTTTCCTCCATCGCGTTGGCTCCCAACGCCCCATTATTGGCTCAGGTTTTAGCCAGTCAAATGGCTTGCCCTGAGGGCGTGGAGTTAGTTGAGCAGTTGGTTCACTCGAGTCACAAACACTCTCTATACACCTTAGAAGAGGGACTCATTTACTTTCATTCTCACGTTTGGGCTCCCCCTCCTTCTGATTGAGGTATTCCATGCACATCATGATCCTACCCCAGTCGAACATCCCAGTAACAAGAAATGCATTGATCTAATCAAGCGAACCTTTCACTGGGTGGGATTGACCAAAGAGGTCCCAGCTTGGATCACCGATTGTGTTACTTGCACTAGGACCAAGTCAGATCGCTATGGAAAAAATGGCCTCCTGCACCCCTTACAGCAGGCGGAAGGTCCATGGACCTTGGTGTCCATGGACTTTATTGTGACCTCCTCTGTTCTAATGGGTTCCCAGCAGTGATGGTAGTGGTGGATTGTTTCACGAAATTTTCCCTTTTTATCCCTTGTAATTCTGTGATTATGTCAGAAGAAACTGCACATCTTTTCATATGCCATGTGTTTTTGATGTTCAGTCTTCCCCAGGAGATCATTAGTGACCAGGGTACAAAGTTTACCGCGCAGTTTTGGAGTGAACTCCCATCAATCCTGAAAATAAGCCCTGTTGATCCAAGGCGTATCACCACCAGTCCAATGGATAGACCGAGTGGGTTAATTAAGTCCTTGAACATTACCTGCGTTGCTATGCTTCAGCAACGCAGGATACTTGGGCTGGTGACTTGCCCCTCTCTCAATTTGCTTACAATAACAGAATCCACACATCCAAGGGGTTTTCCCCTTACAAAGCAATGTTGGGTTATAATCCTTCATTTTTGGTTGGGCCATGCTTGCGGCCTGAGGTTCAAGCTTCCGCGGATCACGCTGCCCATATACAATTGACTTAAGCTTTAGTGCGGGAACACCTCACCAGAGCCATTGATGACTACTAGCGATTCGCGGATTGTAAGTGCCTTCTGGGTCACGACTTTATGGTGGGTTACTATGTCATGCTTTATACCCATCATTTGCAAATTCAAACCCCTTCCCACAAGTTTGCCAGTAAGCGCTCAGGCCCCCACTTAGTGGAGGAGGTACTGGGTGATGGGGAGTTCTGACTGAAGCTTCCTGCGCATTGGAAGCAGCACCCGGTTTTCCATGTTTCCCAGCTGTCACCCTTCAAGGTTGCAATTCCCACAGAACCAGAACCAATTATCTTTAATGATGGGGAAGAAGCCAAGGTAGAGGCCATCCTAGCATCTTGGAAGTTGCGACATACCATCTAATATCTCTTGGCCTGGAAAGGGTATTCAGCCTATGAAAATAGTTGGGTCAAGGCGCGCAATTGCGTGAATTGCATGGACCTGGTCGAAGCTTTCCATATATCCCACCCCGAGGCTCCCTGCCCCCCAAAAAAAATCGCAATGATTATGGCTATTAAGTTACCCAAAGCGCACAGGAATGTTGCTCTGGTGCAGTTTCTCAGTGGGGGTGCCCTTCCTTTGGAAAAAGGAAAGGGTAATGTAAGTCCTGGGGAACACCCCTCAGCCCTTGATCAGGTCATCTTCACGTTCCCGAACAAAAAGACACTAAAGAGGATGGCAGTACCTCTTGTTACTCAGGGCGATCTCGCTCACATAGTAGATGAGCAATGGGTAACAGCTCTCCCACTTAAGATCCCACCCCCAGTAACCACACTCACCTTGGAAGAACTGTTGTGGGGAATTAGCAAAATCTGTACCGAGATTGTCAAATTGAAATTGGTCAGATCTAATTTGAGTAGCAATCTGGCATATGGCCAAATCTCAAATGGCTGGAAAGGTATGAAGACTGAGGTATCAGCTGGAACGCCCAATGGCTCCAATTCAATCAAAAAGCTGATAGAACTAACATCGGGCGCCATTGATGAGGGTTCAAAGCCCTCTGTTGGCAATTCAGGCGTTGTGGCTGATGTGCTGCTTTTGACCAATTGGACAGTTCAGCGACTGAGTGTGGGTGGGTTGGGCATCCTGAACCCGTTCCCAACCAAATGGACCTGCCCCTATGTGGTGTGGCCTTGGGGGATTCACGTCACTCGTTGGGCAAAATGTCATCATGCCAACCATCAGAAATGTAGCTGAGCCCCAGTTTGGATGTTTGAGGTCGAACTGACTGAGTCTTGGCATACCACCAAATTTTGCGATGTTGGTTCTCAAGGAACAAACCCGCCCATCCCTGAACAATTCACCGGTTAGGTCAAAATTGCAGGACTCAATCCCATCTTGTCACTACCCCAATTGACCACAATTTAATCAGTTGCATAGCATTGAGAAAATTGTTGATCAATTTTCTTACTTTTCCTTAAAATAAAAATTTACCAAAAAACTAAATAAACTTTATTTTTCTTCCGACCACATACCTGATGGCATTTCCCTGGTGGCCCATCAGTTCATATTCCGGATGGGCTCTACCAGTACTCTTGGTCACTTCAGCCCCCTCCGTCATCAATTGGGTTCAGCAAGTCCGATTTTTTTGCTTTTACAACCCCATGATCACTAACTTCTGGCATTAATACATGAGAATCTTGTGGCCATATTTCCACCAATTGCAAGAGAGAATCTGTCTCCTTGCTACCCTGGTTGAGATGGCACCATATGCCGAGGATCTTATCAAGACTATATCAGTGATTTCACCCCTGCAGCAAGACCCCCTGGGTCAGGAGTGGGTTCAGTGTGGTTTGTCATCAGGATCATTCTCGCCATGTTGCTGCACCAACACTTCATCATTTCCCATTGCCTGGCTCCATACCAAGTCGTCTGGTTGGCAATGCCTTTGGCATTCTGGCTTGCTTTTTGAGTGCTTACGCATCCTGACTGGCAGGCCAGTCTAAACTTATTCTGCCGTTTCCATGACACATGCCCCAATGGTGGAATCCTCCCTGTCAAAAAAGGAAATGGTTTTGTAAGTCCTTGAGACCAGCCCCTACAACTGGATCAGGAGCAACACCCCTTCTGAACAAAAAGAGGTCTTGAGAGCCAAGTGGACCCCCAGTTGCAGTTGAGCGACTTGGCACACATGGTAGACAAGTGCTGGGTGACTGCTCTCCCCACTAAGGATAACCTGTTTCCACCCTTCACCCCTTCTCAACCATGGTAAGTTCAATAGAGGTGGTCTGCAGAGAGATTGTGCACACCAGAGGCCATGGGTAGGCCCCATGGGACCCCCCACTCCCCAGGCAAACTATGTCAAAATTTTGAGGAAATAGCACCCACCAACATCAGAGCCCAGTCTGCAAGTTTCGGTCTGGGGGAGCCAGTATGGACTATCTGGTGCCAGAAATTATATCGGGACATGACTCAGAACTCAATCCAGGCACCAAATGACTTGGATCAGTTGCCTCAACTCTAAGGGACGGACCTGGGAAGTTCAGATTATGCAAATAGCCCAATTGGAGTTTAAACCAGGTCCCAAAGAACTCATCCCAGCAGCCCTGCCTCATGGAATGAATCTGGAAGTTCTGACTCATGCAAACAGATGATTCAGATAATCAGGACCTGGATCAGCACCATCAACTTAGTTTATTCCCAAAAATGGAAAAAAGTTGCAATAGTTTGTTCAATTTTTGCAAAGATTTCGAGCTATCCTCCACCCCCTTCCCTACCAACCAACCAAATTCCAGAACTGAACCCCAAATGACCAATACCATAATACCTCCCCTTTATGATTTACCCAGTACTTAAGGCAACTTCCCTGCCCAGGGGCGGTTGTCAGTTCATTCTCTTATCTTCTCAGGCTTTGTGCTCAATAAAACCTTGATTACCCCTTACAGCTTGCTGCAGCCTCCGTCCACTTTACTTTTAATTTTAAATTCTACTAATTGTATAGTGAAGCGCGCCATCACCCAATTCCTTATCCCGATGTTCACTTACTGGATCATCTGGTCTCTTGACCCCGCCATGTGGCAGTGAATTGTAAACTTATAAACTAGCTTGCCCCCAATGATGAAACTGCTGTCTCATTTGTTATTGCACATCCATTTAACGTGACCCTCCCATCTTCTCTACTGCTGAAATCTCTGAAACTGCTCCCTATTGGAGCAGCACCAGAGTGGCCCTGCTCTGCCGCTCGCAGCCTCAGGGTCCACACCTGGCTCAGCCGCTGATGGTTCAGCCCAACCGTGGGGCCTGGAGCACCCCATTCAGGGATTGCTCAGCCTTAATTCCCTTTGCGGGTTACATTCCTCCCCCAATCTCAACTCTGATCATGCGGTGGTCCCTGTGTCAACCCCTCGCTGGAGTGCAAGCCTACTTGTTCAAAATGAAGGTCAGCAACTGTGAATTCTGGAGGAGTTGTCATCCTCCCTGACTCTCCCGCCCTTAGGGTTGCCCCCGCAAGACTTCCAGTTTCCCTCATTGTAACCATCTGGTTTGCCTTGGGGCTAAGGTACATTAATGAACTTTTAATTTCCTCATTATTCAATAGAACTCCACTTCTACAAGTCGCTTGGACTACTGTTCCTATGGCATTTTGGGCTACATACTGAGTGCTCACGCAACCTTTTTGGGAGCCCAGTCTTATTATTATCAGCTGAATCCATGACAACTGGCTTTTTGAAGGCACAAGTAACCCATCTTCCAACAGGTTCTGTAGTTCTAGGGCCAATTTAGCTTCCTCAACTTTAGATTTTCTTTATGGCTGAGATTTTATTAGAGGGCGAGACTCAGACTCAGTTTATCGATTTACCCTGATCATTTATCTGTAATCTCTTGGTCCTGAGGAAAAATATCACAATACTCCTCAAAGAGGTTTTAACGTTCTGGCAGTTGTTAAAGATGAGATTGTCTTCAATTCTACATTCAACCAGAGCCATGGTGGGTAGGGGGTCTAACCATAAACCTTGTAAAGAGCTAAACAACTTACGTCAGCAATATTTTCAACAGGACATAGTTTTATGTAAGTAATAGGGGCATACCAAGGGACTTTTAGGGTTTGATCCATTAGATTCCCTAATAAGATAGATATAGAATTCCCATAAATCAGGATTCAAAATCCCCGGGAAAATTAAGGCTTCTTTGATAGACGGATTTGGGTTTCCACTTTGCTCCAAAACTTGATTATGAGAGGTGAAGATCTTGATCCCCATATCCACAATGACTTGGGAGCCAGAGAGTGTATTGTAATTGGATGGGGATATACAAAAGGATTCCATTTTTAGCGCTTACCACCTCAGGGAGTAGCTTAGTTTTTTCTTAAGACTTTATAATTAACTTTAAAAACGGAGGATGCATATTTAAGGAGACATATTCATCGTTTCAGGGCTTCTTTACTTGTGAATGTGAGGTCAAATTATAAACGGGATCTAATATCCTAATAGCGAGAGGTATTTTCCATATGGTTAATATTACTTTTAAGCTCCCGATCAAATGGAATCCAATAGACTACTTGTAGTTTTTAAATTTCTAATGTAATAGCAGGGGCAGTAATTATAAGTTATATAATTGGTGGGGCAAGGCAGAATACGCCCCACTAGCCTTATTAGACTGACTACCTACCGTTCCATACTCAGCTTCATGAATCAAGTCTGGGGCCATTTTTATCTTCTGCTATAGTTGGGAAGATATACCATTAACCGGTGAACCTTTATTTATTATTGCCAGGACTTTGACCTTGTGAACAATACCTCTGCTTGTACCACTGAGGAAATAACTGGGAAGTAACTACATGTAGACTGTTGTTAGGAATCTTCAGCGAAGCAAGTATGGGATTTTGCCTTGGCAACGTTTGGGGCTATTCAATACTTCCATAGGTTTTATCTGCCAGCGCTTGGATTTCCATAGAGGAACTGACCTCCAAGATTTTCTGGGGTAACCGTACAATATATAAGTAAGAAAAGCTGATAATCTTTGTTACCCTGTATAAAAAAGGTACATTGATTTCAGCTGACTCAGCTAACACACAACATACCAAGGTTCTGGAAATAGAACTAGTGCTAGAACAGGGTTTTAAGGCACTTGATTGTCGTCAGCATAGGGAGCCTCCTGCTCTATACTGACTGATCTTTTGCTGACTTAAATAGGAAACTGCAACAAGTGACGGCAATATGTTTGTTTCTCTTGCAAAAAGTGCCGTATAATTGGGGGTAGGCGACTTGAGGGTGAAAATGCTAACACTTGGGGCTGCGGCTTGTTATTATTATGAAATTGAGTGGGCACAGTTGGTTTGGGTATGTCAGCAGGAATCTACAAAATAACTTTTTAGATATAAAGGAGAGATGTCCAGTTAGAAATTCATAGCTTTAGATAAAGTAGAATGTTATCAATATTTTTAAAAGCTGAAAACGAGGCAGTGATAGCTTATCTAAAGTAAGATGTTTTTTGAGACCAACGTTTGAGCCTCAAAATAAAACGGTGAATGAAATCAGTGATTTTTCTCCCCAATTAAGGCTTATACCCATAAAAGTTAGCTTTTGAATGAATAAAAATAGTTCATTCCAAAATTCCTGTTTCAAGGCAGCCTTGGCATCATTCCAAGTCCGGCAAAGCATCAGACAAGGTACCATAATGCCTTGAGCTACATGATTAAGACAGTTTATAAGGTATCTTCTTTTTGCTTTAATACCCAAATTGAAGCAAAAGTTGGATTTTAAAAAACAAAAAACAACTGTCCAATCGAGCCAAAACTTACTGATGTCAATGCAATCAATGCCTGCTGCCCTAGCTTGGGGTGGTTGTGCACCAACATCTGGAATCTTTCAGCCGCTGCCAAAGCACGCCCAGGCTGGCTCTGCTAGCCCTCCCAACGCTACCAGGCGCTATGTCCCCCCTTGGGACTTGGCCCACCACCTTGCAAGCTCCCGGGTGGTGCTCTGGAACCCTTTGGTGCTCCCATGGAGCAATTTGTGTTTTGGCCTCTGGGTCAAATTTGGGAATCTTTTCCCATTTGCAAGCGCAGCCATCATCAAGATGGCCACGGCAGTTTCCAAACCCACCAGTTCTATTGATTTATGCCCCTTTAAGGGGTATTTTGACCTCATCTTCCATTCAGAAGCTAATGCAGCAGCAGCAGCCAAGCTGCAAATCATTTATAAAAATTTACCATTCCCCCGTTCACACCCAGCTCCTGGATGAGGCCACTTTGTGGTCCAGTTCACCGAGTTGCCCTCTTTTTCTTTCCCTCAAATGCCTCAACCACAAGCTCACGGAAGGTTTGGCCATTTATGGCGCAGACCCCATGTTGCAGTTTGTGGTTCCCTATGGGGCAGATTGGTTGGCAGGACCTCACGCCTTTGCAACAATCTGCCCATTTCATTGTGACTCTTACCTCACGATTCCCCCTGCACTGTGATCAGATCCACCCCTGATCACCCATTCTGGGCATGTGTCAAAAATGGCTGTGCCATTTGCCCTTTTTGCTTTGAGCTTGACCACTCGAAGTGCAAGTGCCCCACAGTTGTCACTTTCTCTGGTCCTATCCCACCGCGGCTCATTTGGCCATGCTCCACATCTGTACTCCCTCTTTTACTGCCATTGTTGGTTCCCTTGATCTGACCCAATAATTAGGGAATTGCGGTTTTTTGCATTTGCATCAACTTTTCCTGCACAGGTCTCATGTTGATTTGATGCGGGTTGTTGATTGGATTTTATATTTTTGAGGTTCAACTTTGTTGCATTGTGCACCGCATTTTCACCCAAATTGTGGTTACATTGTTCCTCAGTATGTGCAAGACTGATGACGCTTTGTGGCTCAGTCTGATTACTGTGAAAATTTTTGACCTGGGCATATTGTTCTGATTGGTTGGTTTGGTGAATATCTGAAATATCCTCCTGAATTTGTCCGTGGTTAATGGCGGATTCCGCGTGTGCCGCTACTTCAGCCGCTGCTCTCTTGTGGGCTTTTTGTGCTGCTTTACGCTGTTTACTTGTAACTGGGTCCACGATGGAGTATAGTCCATCTTCACCCCAGCAGAATGGGTGGTGGCCATCAGTCTTTTTGGCAAAGTTTTCATTATCTTCGTCCATAGCTTCTTCACAAAAATCATTTTCCATTAAGCCCTCTTTTACAGGGCATGCATGTTCCTTGTGGCCCAGTGAGCCACAGTGGTTGCAAATGGGTGATCCCGCTTTGCAAACAACTTTGCGTGATGAAACCTGAGGTACTGCCCCTGCCGCACTTGGGCTGCGCTAATCTAAGAACCACAGATGTGGGCCCTGTTGCGGGTGGGGTTGCTCACACCACCCCAAAACTGACATATTACTCACTGTTTGGTGTATCAGGAAGTGAAGGCTACCCAGCCAGTTCAGAGATATGCCTCCCATTCCTTACTGTAAAGAATGATGCCAGACTGACCCCATGTTGGACTTATTTGAGGAAAGAGGATTGCCATAGCTTTCTACAGCTATTTCTAGTCGTCAATTAACTATTGCCAGTGAGATTGCTGCCTCTTTCCTTTTCAAAGGAAAGCAACACTGGTTTCTGGCAAGCCATAGACCATACATCTTCCCCCCAACAAACCCTTAACCCCTCCATTTGCAAGCAGAATTGGTGGGGCATATGAAGCCAAGATCTCTGGCCATGAAAGATGACCAGAGGCCACCCTGGTTGATACGCTTCATACCATAGGAGAACACTACTCCACAAAACATTTGCTGACAGACACTCTGTGAAGATGTGCTTTGCCATCTCTTCCCCTCCACACCTTACAGGCATACAGAAGGTCATCCTTCTTATGTTTACTCCACTTACGCAGAGTCTCCCTGGTGACCAAGATGTTGATGTGGAGTTGGAAGAAAAGTTCTGAACTGGTATAGACCAGCATTCCTTAACCCTCCTCCCCTACAGGTCCATCATGCCAGGTCACATTTTGCAAGTGATCTTGGACAAGTACGTTGAGCAGAGCTCTCTGTCTTGTAACTTCTGGAACATGGCGGTTGTGAAATCTTAGTTGCAGACACACTACAACCTCCCACTTTGAGCCAGTCCCAAAGGACGAAGAGGCAATTCCATCTGGGTATCTTCAGCTCTCTCTTCCCCTTGGAAACATCCACTGATACTGCCCTCCCGACCTTCTGAACAGGATTCACCAGACTCTAATGCATCCAGAAGGAATTGCAGTTCAGGTACATTCACAACATCCCATGTCTTCTTTACCAGCACCTTGGAGGCACTGGCAACATTATTAGCTGCTTCCACCCTAAGCACTCTTCAGCCATGCCATCAAGGAGGTCCCCCAGTGAGCTGCCCCAATAAAGTGCTTGAAGGCCTTATGCAGATGATGTTCCATCTCTCCAGTCCCCGAGCTCCTCCCCAAGGGGAATTGCCAGGATCCTTTCAATGGTCCAATTTCAACCCTCCAATCTACCCTTGTTGCCTACCCTAGCTCTAAAGTAATCCTTCCAGTAGCCTGGTATGTTCCTCATACTTGTAAAAACCCCTTAAATGATGTCCCAGATAACACCAAGATTCTTGTTTAAACTGTCCTTGCATGACTTAGAGAGGTAGTCCTCCAATATTGGAGCCAAACAAATAGATTTTCCCTCCCAAGAAGCCCATACAATCCACTTCAGCTAAAGTGCTTTGATCATACTCCCAAAGTTAATAAGATCGAATTCCTTCTTCACCTCCTGACACAAGTTAGAGAAACTGGTTTTTAACGCCCGCCCTCACCAAATGCAACTGGATAGTTTGACTCTATGTTCTTCTGATGGAAGATGCCAGTGGTGGAACAAATTGGCAATGTACCATAGTCTGAAAAGAATAAAAGTGTTCATGATAATGGCCCTGCCAAGATAAGATAAGTTGAGCCATTGCCACTTTCAAGCCGCTTTGTTAAGGTCCGCTTCAAGTTTGATCCAAATTTCATGTGGCGACGCCCACCCTCTGATGGAACACCTGAGGTACAGAAACTCCTCCCAAGTTGCCATCCCAGGGATCTGCCACACCCAACTCCGCCATTCTGCTGATGGGCCAAGCCCTGAATTTTGACAGATTGACCTTTGCGTTTCTTGCAGCATTCTGGTGCATCTTCATAATGTTTATCACCACCTTCACCTCCTCCTCAATGAAACATAAATCCACATATCATCCACAAACATTGAATGAGGATACTCCTCACTATTGATGGTAAGTTTTCTCTTGTCTGACTTTCTGAGAGCTACTGATAGGGTCTCTATTGCAAGAACAAACAACAAAGGGAGATAGAGGATCTCCCTGACGCATGCCCCTACACACCTTAAAAGGGTGGGAGAAAATACCATTGATTTTAGAAAACTTATGAGGCTTCAACATAAATCGCCTTAAGCAGTCTCAACAAACACCCCTGCCCCAAAAATGGGAGAGCACCACACATCTTTGTTTGCAAATGGGCTAAACAAAGGGATTATTACAAATAAAAAAAATCCTAATATGGCACCACAGCTAACAGCCTAGGAAGCCATAGCAGAAGGTGAGGAAGCTTTTGTCCTGCTTTATCTGGCAGACCATGTGTAAAAATTTACTCTTGGTTGATAATTGGTCATCAACCCAGTAACCCCTTTTACTGCACAGGTTCAATTTCCTCATGCACTTTGCTGCGTTGTATATATGTATTAATCGCTGATTAAGTACTCTGTAAGTCATATTCGTAGGGATTTGTTCCCTATATTCATGTCCACCTGATCTTCATTAAGATACCCTAGTGACAGTCTCTCTTGGCCCAACACACAGTTGGCAGCTATCCCTGATTGTGGTTCCTTTGTCTCTAGATCCCCGCTCGGATCTTTACTCTTCTCTCTGAGAGTCTTCCAATTATTGCCTTCTGCAATACTATCCATTTTTGTCCAAAAAATGGGTTTCCAGACCTCCATCTCTTCCAGAAGATGAGTTGAAATGCTCGATGGAACCTATTTTATGGTCCTTCCAGGACTCATACACCTAGTCTGGTGCAAGCGGCTAGTCCTTCCATCGAATTATTGGAAATGGTAACTAATCCCTCTGAAACCAGGCTGGTCATTGCACAAACAACTCTTGGCTGACTCTTCCCTTACAGTCGATTCTAGAGTTGGACTTTGAAACCCTCCTGGATTTGGCTCCCTTTGCTGATGCTCCAAACATCATCATAGATGCTCCGGAGATTATGAGGTTGCTCTGGATCATTCATTCCTGGATGGTTAAGACTTGTTCCCTGAGTTCCTCTTATGACTCAGTCAATTTTACAAACCTGCTGTACTGGTTTCTGAGCTCTCAATTGGTAACAGCATACACTTCGAGCTCCCCTATGCTGAACTCCAGGCCTAAGTCACCGAGGCTTTAACATTAGTGCTGAATCCCTCTGATCTTGACAATTTTCTGGATCAGGAAACTGCCACTTATGCTCTTTGCTTTGCTGGCCAAGTTCTTCGAAGTTGGTCTATGAAGCTTCCAGCCTTGCCTGGATTCCACCGGTCATTCAGCTTTAGCTTCCATGAAGCCCATAGTCACTGTTTGCAGGATGCAATCTGCTCTCTGCACAACTACCTCTTCTCTGGAGCTTCCCATCAGTATCTTTATCTGATGGCGTTAATCAGGGGAATGATTCAGCAACCACCATCAAGTATTCCTTCTTTGTTGCCAGCCCACATGTCCAGTGTCATTGATGAGGCCCGTCAGCAGGCGCTCAAGACAAATCTTCTAGCTCCGGTGCTGTATCAGGATTACTCAGGGTTATTCACCGATTGCCTCTTTCTTTATTGCTGCTTTCCTCCCCGCTCTGGGGTTTTGTGATTGGCATCTTCTGACATTTCAATTTTCCTTCCCCTAGTCACTTTTTCTCAGGGCTCGGCATCTGCTCAATGAATGTGGTTTTGTGTAGGTCTCACCCTTGCAAGCATCCAATTGCATATTGATTTTGACAGGCTGTTATTTCTACCGTGATCCATCCTCACTCCCCCAAGAGGTGACATAGGCAGAATCATCCCCATACTGAGGACGATCAATAAAAATAAAATTTATAGAAATTATTGGCTTTTTTATCTATGCAGTTTTATAATTTTTTTTTCAATATTTTTTTCAATTTTTATCTTTATTTTTCTTTTTCCTATGAAACTTGACCTGGTTTTGGTTCAGAGGTCCATCTTTTCCCCCAAACTGGATCCTGGGTACTTAAACCTACCAGTTTTCCATGGTTCAGAGGTCCTTTTTTCTGACTTAACCATCTAGATTGGTTCAGAGGTCCTTTTTTCAGACTTGACCTAATCATCAGGACATGACCAACTTAATGGATTATTGGTCCTTCAAGAACTCTTTTATTTTTTCCTTGATACAACGCTTTAGATACTTAGCATGGACTCAATTTACAACTCTTCCATCCAAGAGATTCTTGATGGAGTAAGCATCAGTTTCCATCCTTATCAGTAGATTTTTCCCGGTGTCAACCTTGTGAATTACATCTCATGCGCATCCCAAATCATGGTCATCCTGAGTGAACACTTCCCAATATTTTTTAAATAATATGAGCACATCCTCCTGCTGGCCTTCTGGAAGATCAGTGAGCTGCTCCTGATCAACCAATAGGTTGATGCTTTTGGCTACCCCAGCCAGTAATCCCATTTCATTGAGAGACCCAAAATCGTGGAATTCTCTCAATTTGGCTATTAGGATTAAATGAATAAATGCGATGATCTGATTCCTCTTGATCTTCACCAGTTTATTGCTCGAATTCGTCAGGAGAAAAAGTATTTCTCCATGGCCCAGCATTATTATCCTGGGAGCCACCCATGGCTCCACTCTGGACTTCTTCCAGGGGCTTCCGACTTCCCCATACAGCAGCTCAGGAATCTCTAAAGTCAACCCTATGTAAACTATTATCTGCAATCCGGCTGGTATGGTCCTTTCCTTCTTGATCCTTAATGGAATTCCCTGGTTTTATAGGATTTCTGCCAGCATCTCTCATTGCTTCCTACCAACTAATTGGTATCAAATCAGTACAATGCCGTCATTGTATATCATATTAATGAAGTTGTTTCTCCAATATAACAGAGCTTCACCATCCTTCTGGTATCCAATGGTAATGTCTGACCCAGGATGGTCAATGTATTATCCTCAAAATTGCATTTAACTCCATAATACTGTAGAAACTCCATTCCAATCAGGGTATCGTAGTTTTGGTTTACCAAAACTATTGCTGGCGCAGATACCACCAACAAACTGAATCATAGTGGTAGCACATTATATGCTCCACAGGAAATGGTGGTGTTTGACCCAGCTGTTCTGTATTCTCTCTTGTGTTCCAAGTCTGGGGAGATCTTCATCCTCTTCACAACTTGGTCGACACAATATTGATGGGCGCTCTGCTGTTGACAATCTCCCTCACCCTTACTAGATTCAAATGAATATCTATATTTTACACTCAAAGTATATTAATATAGTATATACTGAGTGAATGGCGGCATTATTAGCCAAATATAGGGTGTGAATAATCTGCGCTGATAATTCAGAAAACGATTCTTTGATCATGCTAAGGGGGATTGACAGATTGGCCTCATCTAAACGGATGTCTGATAACTCATCAGGATCCTTGGTGGTCCAAATCTTCTCCACCAGTTGTCAGGCGTATGGCTGGGCAACTTCCTGAATTATCTTGAGGTCGATCTTCCTCACCTCAGCTCTGGTCACGGCATTCACATACATGTTGACCACTTGGTACAGCTGATCCTGCTTATCATCTACAAACAGATTGCTAATTTCTATTTCTTCATTCATGATATCAGGAGGAACAGGTTTCTCCGCTGCTCTAGACTTTTCCTTGTCTAGGCAGCGGGTCCTTTTCCTGAATCCTAGGTGGTTGCTGTCTCCTTGACCTGGACCACATTAATCTGATCCTTCGGCTTTTTACAGTAAGTGGCGAAATGTCCTTTCCCGCCACACTGAAAGCATACCTTCTCTTTCTTGCTTAACCATCTAATTTCTTCAGGCTTATTTCCCACCAAAGAGTTTGGTTAGTAGCCTCTTTTGCTCTTTCATTTCCCTTCATGGGATTTGGATTTTAGATTAGATTAGACTCAAAGCTTCTATTTGGGGCATCAAACGTTGCTCCCAAAATCTTTGTGTTCTACCATTTGTGAGGTAGTTATCTCCATCTCAAATACAGAAGACATCATTTGATGCAAATCGCAATAGGCCCAAAGGCCGCTTGCAAAGCGATTCTAGCATCAAAGTCATCTAACACTTTCGCTCCAACCAGGATCTGCGCCTCCTGGTAAAATTAATCCACGAAGCTAGTAAGAGACTCATCTTTATGAAATTAAATTATAAATTCTTGCTTGCATTTCAACATGTGGGTTGGACTCCCAAACTCCTTCATTATGGCCGCCTTTGCCTCAGCATATGACCAGCTGTCCCCCTCCAGGTGGGGTAACATTAAGTTCTGACAGTCAGTGTCCAGGAAGTTCATGACAGTCAACGCCTTTTGACGATCCCCATATCTGTTCATAGTCATGTCAAACATTTAAATAATGCTGTGGTGTTATCCAGATTGAATGTAGGCAATTTTAGCGTTGCTCTAAATTCCTCTGAGTTATTTTTGGCTGATTCTCTCAGTTTAGCTACTCAGCTAACTTGTGGAGTGACTTTGGGCATCATCTCTGAAATGGCACTGAAGGTGGGCAGCATATTTCTTGGGGTATTTGAATTTCCAAGTATCCTGCGAGGACTTCTCTCTTCAAAATCACTGACCATATTGGGCTCACAAGCACATCTGTGAGCTTTCAAGTCCTCTACTTCTTTTATCAATTTCTCAATATCTGCACCAAACTTTCTTAAACAAACATGATCCAATTTTTGCTCCATTATCAGGAATAGGACCTCTCAGACGAGGTCTCCTTCTTTCTTCTTTAACAATTTTACTTTGCCGAGTAACTCATTCCTGAAGTTGGCTAGATTTTCTACTCCTTCCTCCACCTTGGTGACTCATTCTTCTAAAGCCGTGAAATCCTGATGGTCCACTGAGTTTAGGGCGTTCTGATTCACAGTGGAAATCTCAGTCCACAGCTTGCGCGTTTCTTCTTTATATGACATTATAATAGATTCTTTACTCAACAACCCCTTTAGTGAGCACCAAATTGTAAAAATTTACTCTTGGTTGATTATTGGTCATCATCCCAGTAACTTTTTTACTGCACAGGTTCAATTTCCTTATGCACTTCATCGCGTTGTATAGAATGTATTAATCAATTATAGTATGGAGTAAATTATCTGTAGTTGAGATTGAACTATTTATTAGGCCCAACACTTCGGCCAGTACTTCCAATTAAATACTTTGTAAGTCGTACTTGTAGGGATTTGTTCCCTATATTCCTGTCCACCTGATCTTCATTAAGATACCCCAGTGACAGTCTCTCTTGGCCTAACACACAGTCAGCAGCTATTCCTGATTGTGGTTCCTTCATCTCTAGATCCCCACTCAGATCTTTACTCTTATCTCTGAAAGCTTCCAATTATTGCCTTCTGCAATACTATCCTTGAGATGGAACGACACAATAGAAGCTGATAGTCTAACTATACAACGAATTGTCAATATTATCTTGATAATACTCTTGATAATAATACTATTTTTATTATAGTAAATTCTAGAGAATTATATAGTAGGGGATTTGGCTGTCTAACCCTCAGTTGACACCTCTTTGATGAAATGGCAGCCATTGCTGTTGAATCGCCCTTCCTCATCTCAGCAGCGATGGTCTTCCCCATCCTGGCTAGGATTCCGTCATTGGACATCCTAGAGATCTCAAACGGAAAGCGTTGGAAAACGTGTCCCTAACGTTTTCCTCTTGATCCAAGGGAACCATCCATAATTGGCTAGCGACCTACTTAGGTAATGGGACTTATTACCCTTTATGGCAGGTCACTTCACCAACTGGTAAATTTGCTATTTGCAGGCAGCATCACTCACCTCGCAACTCACTATTCATTCCCAATCAGTAGGTGATAAGACCTGACTGATACCAATCGGTACATTTAATAGTTAATCACTATCAGATACCCCTATAATATTGTCCACTCCACCAGATGAGATCTTAGGTATTCATCTGGATCGATCCCCTGATGGATATGACCAGGTGAATGTCCCAAAATCTCCAAAATGTAGTTCCTCCAAAACTTGGGCTAACCAATTTTTGATTCACTTTGCCTTAGGGAATTTTCCCCTAGCAACACCAGATAATCTAGCAGGTTGGGTATATGGGCAAAAAGTAGACCATCTAGTACTAAAAAAAAAAGGTATATGGGCAAAAATCCCAACACCATGGTGGACAGCATTGGGGTGGGAGCATCAGCGACATGGGCATAAGAAGTTATAGTTGTGTGCTTTCTTAATCTATGAGGCCAGCAGTGCCCATTGCCTCAATTTATTGATCGAGTTGATGCTCAGAAAAAGTGTGAGAGCAGGCACACAATTGAATGACTTGAATTGCTGGCGGATTTTGGGATAATTAGCTTATAAAGAGAAATTTCTGCCATATTGATGCAAGTACAGCTCACTCTAAAAGCGAGCTCCTCAATTTTATATTTTGCATCCTCATCAAAATCATGGGAAAAAAGGGACGGGATTACTCTCAACAAGGTATTCCATCTCCCCATGGAGATATTGGTGGAGGAGGGTGTTGGCTGGAGCAGCTGCTGCTTCTACTACCATTTTGTTTAGATTTCTATAATTAGAAAAACCGTTTTTAGAGCGAAAATGGTGGGGACATGAATCTGGATGATTTACAAAAACTGTCCTAAGCGAAATCTGGGTTATAGTTAGATGGCCAGTTGCTAACATCAATTCCTTGAGGCACTCAATTGGATTTAGCTTAGCCAACACTGAACCAGCCACCAGAATTGGAGTGGTGGGCAGAGCTGATTGGTTATGGACAGTTGACCATGGCAGCTCAGCTGAAACTGAGTCAGCCATTGACTCAGGATTTAGTAATCTGGTCAAACTGATTTTAAAAATTTTTAAAGTTTAATTTTTGATTGGGCGACGCTTTGGGAACCATATCCAATTTCACCAAGGTTGGGGGTGGTAGGATCGAGCCCCACACAAAAAATTGGGGTGAAGCGGCTGCCAACCTAACACTGGAAGAAGGAATGGCAGAAGTGGCAGGGGGCGGAAGCTGTGGGGAACTTTTACTTTGAATGATCAAGTTCAAAGCACAAGGGGAAAATGGAGCAGCCATTTTAGATGCATGCCCATAATGGGTGATCAGGGATGGATCTGATCATGGTGTGAAGGGTAATCGTGAGGCGGAAATTGTGATGAAATGGTTGGATTATTGCATAGGAGCAAGGCCCTGATAGACTGATCCACCCCGTTGGGAACCACAAACTGCAGCATGGGGTCTGCACCATAAATGGCCAAACCCAATGTGAGCTCATGGCATAGGCGTTAAGGGAGAGATGAGAGGGCAACCCAGAAAACTGGACCACCAAAGTGGCCTCATTTGGGAGCTAGGTTAAAATGGTGGGAATAGGAATTTTTTTATAAATGATTTGCAGCTTGGATGCTGCTGCATCAGCCTCAAAACAGAAGCTGATATTAAAATACCCTTTAAAGTGGCAGAAGTCAATAAATCTGGCAGGTTTAAAATAGATGTGGCCATCTCAATGATGGCCATACTTGCGTATGGGAAGAGATTCCCATATGCAACCTGGAGGTAAACCACAAATTGCTCCATGGGAGCACCAAAGGGCTCCAGAGCACCACCTGGGAGCTTGCGAGGTGTTGGGCCAAGTCCTGAGGGGGACATAATGCCCAGTAGCGTTGGGTTGGCTAGCAGAGCCAGTCCAGGCGCACTTTGGTGGTGGCTGAAAGACACCAGATGGCAGCGCACCACCACCCAAAGTGGGATAGCAGGTGTCAATTGCATCAATATTTGTAAGTTTTGGCTTGATCAAGCTGCTGTTTTTTGTATTTTTTGAAAAATCCAAATTTGGCTTAAATTTAGTTATCAAAGTGAAATAAAGATTGAGGGTGTCGTGATTTTAACCAGATGGAATCCTCAAATGATTTAATGTTAAATTGGAATGATATAGCCAATCTTGGCGGAATGGTTTATTGACTTGATTTCATGTGATTTAATGTGATTGCTGGTTAGTTGATCCCAAATTTGGGCTGAGCCGAAATTAGTATTCTGCTGAGTTTGGTATTTTAGGTTTAAGTGGGGCCAATTGGTTCCCCAAATTAGTTTAAGGATCACCAGCGACTAATAACTGAGGATGTTCCAATCCATCAGCAGGATCTGTAGTCAACACCGACGACCATTTGTTGTCCATTGTGGGATTTTTGGTGGAAAGCTGATATGGCACTTCAGATGTTTGCTGCCTGTACTGATCCAATATTGGCAGATCCAACAATTATGAGTCAAGGTGGCCGAGGTTGTTTCCAGTGCCTCATTTATTATCAAGATAAGGCGAGAATAGATGTCAGCAAGATGCCGAGATATTCTGAGTCAAAAGCAAGTGATCAAAGTAGTTTCTGGCGCATTATTATAAATTCAAAGGTTGAAACCAAATTTGACATTTATTTAGATTATTTATTTATATGGTTCACTGGCGACTTAAGGCTGAGGATGAACCAAAACTAATTTGGAAATTGGGAAGGACAGAGCAAGAGGGTCGACGCCAGGGAAGAGATAATGTAAATAAAGAAGAAAAAGAAGAAGAAGAAGAAGAGAAGTGGTAGGCTGGAAGAACCAGTGGAAGAGCTTGTAGGTTGGTGATGAGCGCAGTAGCCCTTTTGTAAATAGTATAAATACCTGGCGCTTCCCTTTAAATAAATATCTCCCTTTGCTCATTCTCTTTTATGATTTAAGTTTATATCTATTTCGTTGTTTAGGGAATGAGGATAGGGGATCCCCAAAATGGCACGGGTGACAATCCAAGGGGTTAGCCGGCGCTGCTAGCCCTGACGCCTAAGGTGAAAAGGCAAGGGCTGACCAGTCTTCATACTGGTTAGCCTGCCAACTAGCAGAGCCCAAAGTCGATTTTCTGACATAGGGATTGCTCTTCTTATACACAACCACACATTTTAAAATGCTGGATCTATTGTATCAGAGGCTAGGAGCTGATTGTAAACCTCATCAAGCATCTCAGACATTTATGCCTGAAATTACTTGTAGAGCTCTAAGATTAACCCATCCTCCCCAGGAGCCTTGACATTATTGCCTCTTAAGATGGCATCTGAATCTTCTGACTTTTGGATCCTGCTGCCTAGTTGCAGCTGAGTCTCCTCCGGCAGTACCCCCAGTCCACTTGTGAGCAATTTGGATGCCTCCAGATCATTCTAAGAGAGGCCATAAAGGTCCTCATATTAGGACTTGCCACCTCAGCCATGCGAGCTGCATCCTTCACCTTAATTCCTTCATCACAAAGTGACAATATCCTTACCAAAGGTCTGAATGCCCCTACTGCTTTGCGGAGTAGAGCCAAATTGCTGTTAGAATCTCATCCTACCTAAATTTCCTTTGTTTAAGGCGATCCACCATGAAGGCTCCCATCGATTTTGGATACAATTCATCCTTGGCCGTGTAGGCAGATGCCCTCATGACCGCAGCCTTCTTACAGGTACTCTTGAAGCTCATCTCCAAGGTTTCTTACCTCAAACGCATGGCTCCTAGCTGCCTCCCAAAGATTTTATAAGCCATCTTGAGATCAGCCTTCATCTGCAACCATTTTATTGGCACATCTAGATTCCTCACAATCTGGCTTCTCCACCATCTCACCTTATTCCTCATGATATTCTTAAGTGGGTTCCACTTTAAGAGTTCAGGGTTCAGTCTCTAGATACCTTTCCCTGAAGAAGCAACCCAAGGGTCACTGATCAGCAGTTCAAGGGGCCTTGTTCCAAAGCACCTGGATCATGATTACGAAGGATCAACTTGCAGCGACTCAGGAGAGGCTGGGGCAATGACACAAGGTCACTGCGGGAGAAATGATACCCCTGAACGTGAGTCCACCCAGTCTCCCCCTCCTCACCACGGCCTGCTCTCCACACATCCAGTAGGCTGAGGTTAGTCACTAAACTGGCAAACTCGTGAGCTCCAGGATCAGAACTCCAGTTGCCTGAAGCTCCAACCCTGTCATCCCTAAAAGCAGACACAGTTAATGTCCCCCAGAACTACTAACCCCCAATGCCTTCCTCTTGAATCCACAAGCCGATCTTCTGGAATAAGACCTTCCTTTCAGACCTAGAATTGGTCACGTAAATGATGATAAACCAAACTGATTCCTCTCCAAACAGTAACATTACTGCTACTGCTCTTCCAAGAACCAATGCCCTTTTATCCAACACCTTTAACTTGTCCGCCCACTCAGAACAAAATACCAACCCATTGTTTCTCCCCCTCCCTCTTTACCTCCCCTAAGGGTGAGTTTGAGGTTGGTTGATCAATCAAGTGAGAGTAAAATGATCGCTTTTGAGGGAACTTGAAATCACAGTCCTCTTCCACCCCAGGTTTGGACATATTCTCAATAAGGAAGCCAATATCTATCCCATGTTGTTGCAATCCGAGTTTCACCCACTGCCGCTGCTTGAGTCCATTCATACCCCGCATGTTAGCAAATTCAACCCTGATCACCATAGGTTTGAAATTGAAGAAGCTTCAAACTCAAGATCTGGGGGTCCCTATCCTCTTCCACCTTAGCTGGTTTAGCGGGATCATGTTTCTTCCTCCCTTTTCCAGTATTAGACTGAGCAGAGGGTGGTAGCTGCTTGGTCAAAACATCCTCCAGAATTTTAACATTGCTAGGGTCCTTGATAGAACCCTCCACTTTAGTTGGAGGCATTAGTTTATAAGGCATTAGCCCACTATTGCTAGCAGGCAACACATCCCTCAACTCCACCTCTTCCCCTAAGGGCCTAGTACGCTCTGTCCCACCATATCCCTAATGGTCGCCCAACTCTTACACGATCATGTGATGGAAATAACCACATCCGTTTGGGAAGCATCCATTTCCAAAATGTCCTTTACAGGTTGGGACAAAGCGCCATTAAGCTCGATTTGGAGTCTAGCAGCTTCCAGCACCTTCCAGGTCCACTTTGACTCCTTGTTGACCTTCCTGGCACCTTCAAGCACCTTAATCACTGCCTCCAAAGTGTTGCCAGCCGCTGCCTCCTCCCTTGCTTTGGCTAACAACTCAGTCAGCTTCTCCAACGCCTTCTAGGAAGCCAACTTCTCTTTCTCTGAGGGCGTTATTACTGGCACCCTTGTGCTAGGCCCAGTAGGTTTGGCCACTGCCACAGGAAGTTGAACCTGAGAATATTTGGCTCTGACATGCCCCTTCGCATCACACAAGAAGCACCTGTCCAGAGGTACCACAGGGACACTCCAGGTCCATACAGTGACAACTGAGGCAACTCCCATATGATTTCGAAATTTCAACCTTTAAAATACAGCCCCAAATCCCACAGATAACTTTTCAAAATACCGTCCTTATGCTTCAAGTTCTTTACCAGCTTATTTTCATTAAAGGCGATCACTCTGCCAAAGCCTTTTAGCTGAGACATCATGGCCCCTCTAGTGATCACAGGTGGTATGTCTCTAATAATGAACCTTCTAATATTGGTACCAATGTCAAGACACATGGCTTCCTCGTTCTTCATACTCAAACTGGCATCCAAAACCCGTTCCTTTTGAAGCTTAGACTGGAAGGCCATAAGTTATAACCCAGGAGACAAACGTGATATATGGAGTGGGGAGAACCCACACATCTTAAGCATATTGACCATGAGCATCTCTGTTGAGAAGTTGATATGACTGACGATATGCTATACACACCAGCGGATCAGAAATTAGAGTTGAGATGAGTCTTGAGATAGATGGAAAAGTTATATGGATGAAAAGCGAATTGATAAAAGTGTTGATTGCTTTGAGAATCAGGTGAAATTCCGCCAAAACTTTGAGATTGATGAAAACTCCTAGAAAAAGGAAAACAAATAGGAGATTACCAAGAAGTGGATTCATTCAGCTTGGGAGATAGAGATTTAGGAGTTGTATTAAAGATTGAGAGGGGGGTCTTTTGGGAGGTTTTTGCAGATAAGTATGCAATGATTTTTGGATCAATAAAGTGTCAATAGGGCTGATCACTCCATATATCATTTATTGGGTTTTATTAGGGTTGGCGATCTTCATATCATTTAATTTGGTTGCTCAATGGCTAATACCCTGTGTAAATCAACTTTGTGGAATCAAGCCACTATGCTAAAAAATTAACAGTGGTTCTCACTACATGGGGCTCCTGTAAACTGTAGTGTTGAATTTTGGGTTCTGCTTAAGAGGGCTGGTTCTTCTCCAAGCATAGGGTAAAGCTTCTGACGTCTATTATATGGAGACAATAGACAGGATGGTGATTTATAATTTAAGATATGACTTCTCAGTAGTATTTAATTTGTATACCCTGTCATTTTACTTGGACGATGGCACGCCGCCCTGATCCTACTGATCCTAAGTAAAAATCGACCAATACAAAAGAAAGTAATAAATGTAAAAAATATATAAATTAAATTATAAACAAGTCCAGTAGTTAAATATATTTTTTATTAGTATCAACTTGAGGGTTATTTATAGGGCTCGATGTTCACCACAATTTTACCCATGACGTCTAATTTTCAATGGCACTTGGCCACATAAAATGTTTGTAAGAACATCTACAAATACTTTGACTCAGGGCATCATGCTCAGCCTCAGGGTCAGAGTAAATATCATCATTCTTGAGATGGTGTTTTGGACATGTCTTCAAAAATAGCTGAACTGATTAACTTTCACATGTAATTGGCAGCACATAACAAGGCGATTCATATCACTAATTAAGAATTAATTTGATCAAAAACTTGACCGACATTAAAAACTAATTTTGACATAGACCAACAAAGCCCATGTGCCTGAGTCATTAAGTCAAAACTTAATCTAAGTCCATATAACCATCAAAGCCCTCAAGCCCATGTCATCATAGTCAAATATTATTGAGTAAAATTGCTAGGCCACAAATCCTAAGTTCAGATATACTTAGGATACACCTGATCCATAATCGCTATTATCTGATATGATTAAATATCTGACGATTAGGTCCAGTCAATTACTCAACATGTAGCTTATTGGCACTAGGGTAAAATGGCGAGCCCTCACTCATTATGACAAAACCTGATCAGATTTCATGCTCAATATGCTGAGGAAGTGTTGGAAGCATCTAATGATGAACCAGTACTTTTCACAGTAACAGAGCCAGGTGATGAAGATGCTATAATTTGATTTGCAATTAGAAACTTGTCCTGAGTTGGAAACAGATCAAAAAGTCGCTCAACTAATATGTGACCCCTCAAAAGCTGCGTGACATTATGGAATGGCTTCCATGAGGGTATTGACTCTATGAAGATGAGGCGGGGGAGTATGCTTTGAGTTTGTTCTACAATCAATGGGACTAAGAAACCTGCTATGTGTTATATATGTCCTATCTGGATGCAACTACCCTGGGGTTGTCTAATCAGCTTAGTACCCACAGAAATGAAGAGTATTATGTTACGTATGTGCAGCAATCTATCCGCCAGCTACTGCATGTGCTGGCTCCAAATATTGAATTTGGGGACATCATGTGGTTTGTTCAAGCGCAGCAGAATAACACTCATCTCCTGATTGAACATCTTAATTGCTCTTTTTTGGAGGTGCAGTGGTTCTGGCAAAGGTAGACCACCATGTTGGGAATGTCCGCCGTCATTTGGACGTTTGGTTTCACAGTTGAATCAAGAGTTACCTCGAGTGATAGGGAACTGCTGGAATAATATGGTCTATCAGTGGAATGATTTCAGGATGTAACAATGTTGGGAAGTAACACTGAGCGCTTTATGACGGACCTGGCAGAATGGGCAAAAGCACTTGAAGCCGTGATAGAACAGTTCAGGGAAAGGGTAAAGCTGACAGAGCGGTGGATAATGGATTGTATTGGTTCCATAGCAGCTTATTCAGCCAACTTTGCATTAAGTGGAGTAATCAGCAGATGGCTGACAATGCACTCATCCCCTTGTCAACATCCCCCAAATATCACCAGTTGTACTTTGGGTTACAAAATATTAAAACATTAGTCAGGACAGTGCAGAGCATTCAAGCCATTTTTCTTCTATTTATTGAGACAGGAGAGTACACGGATATGTGAGTACAGCTGGATACCCTTTGACGGGCTAATGAGGAACTGGTGTGATGGTGAGCCGCCAACATTACCCAACTAGATGACACTAATCAACAATTGTGTGATTCTGGCAGTCAGCACGCAAGAATTCAGAGCACAGTGGAGGACGTTCTCTCACGACTTCAGGCAGTGGGGAGGAAGCTGGACTCAGAATGGGAATTTCTACGTGAGCTGCAAAATTGGTATGAGAAGCTTCAACAGGCATTTCAAGATGTCCAGTGTTGGTGTTACTCAGTTAAAGTGAAACAGATAATCAACAAAAATTTTGCTGAGAATCTGGAAACAGGGGAAGTGGTGAAGTTAGTGGTGAGTTAGGGGAGGAATGCTATGGATCAGCCAATGAGTACCCCTCAGGGGTTGTGGCAGACCCTCCTACAAACCCTACTTCTTCTGAGTCCAATTCAGCAAATTTGCTTTCATCCGCCCATCCCTATGATAGCTCACAAAGGGATGTTTCCCCTAGTCATTAGGAACAAAATTCAGCTGCTCATCGCATCTGGCGCTTGGAGCAAGGCGAAACTGTTTGAATCAAGAAATTACCGCATTACAGTTATGATGTGTCATTAAAACAGCAGATTTAGTTTAGACTAACCTACCAGTTGGGATGTGTGAGTACCAAAAAAGCAATCCAGAATGCCTGGGGCATTGTCACTCATATGACGATGTATGGAGCCATGAATTAGGAAATGATAACTCATTGGTGTTTAATAATCATGAAAAGAAACCTTAAAATGAACCAAATGGAAACAAACCAAGACACTGGGGGTCTTTATGCAGGGGATTGTACCACTGAGACAGTTTCTACAGGGTTGCCGGTAGGTGGATTCAATACAACTAAGGAGACAAGGGGCGGATCCTTGTTTGGTAATGGTAAATGTAATGCCACAAGATCTCAGTATATTGATGGCGGATAGTTGCAATAAGAGGGTTGAATTGTTAGAAGTGTAATGCTCGTTGGATCCAGTTGACAATGGTGGGAGTTATTGTAATCATCTAAACTGGTAATGCCATCCAGTGTAGGGACCAACAGGCCACCAAGGTAATGTCATCAGGACTTCGGCAAGAGGGACATCAATAAATTAAAAATTGATAGTTTGGGCAGAAGTATATTAAATTGAAAATGAAGAAAAAAGAACAACAATTTTCTCAGTGCAATGCAACTGATTAAATAGTGTTCTATTGGTGTGGGTACAAGAAGGGATCAGGTCCCTCAAGTTCTACCTAACCATGAATTTTTGGGAAAGGGAAATATAATATAAATGGAAACTACATAAAAGGATTTGGCAGTAGGCCAAGTTGCATTCAGTTTGACCTCGAATGCCTGAACCAAGGCTCAACTGCATTTCTGTCAGTTGGCATGATGGTGTATGACCTGACGAGCAACGGGAATTCCCCAGGGCGACCCCACATAGGGGTAGTCCTAATGGGTTGGAAACAGGTTCAGGATGCTCAACTTGCCCGTGCCCAGTCACAGAGCCATACAATTTGGTCAAATGTGTTATGTCAGCCACAACTCCCAATTTGCTGTATAGGGTTTCAAACTGTCACCAATAGTTTCTGATGATACTATCTGCACATCGTGGATCATCCCTGACAATTTCAAGAGGGTGTTGGCATTGACGATTGTACTGCTGGCTGAGTCAAAACCGTTGGTGATTCTGGCCAAAAATTCTATTTTTGACCCTTTTTGATAATGTGGTTTCCAATTGTCAAGCTTAATTACCTTCAGTTTTTAACCCTTTAACTTTGATTAATGATCCTGGCGTTGATTTACTTAATCTGGCAGACAAGTTTGGCTGAGGTGAGCATAGGTACCAGGGGAGGCATCCGAAGAGGGAGAGTTGATACCCAGCACTCATCTACCATGTGGGCGAGGTTGCCCGGGTGACGAGAGGTACAGCCACCCTCTTCAGAACTTTTTTGTTTGGAAACGGGAAGATTTCCAAATCCATGCACAGGGGACGTTCCCCTGGACTAACATTACCCTTTCCTTATTCCAAAGGAAGGTCGCCACTGCTAGCATATTGCACGTGGGCCACATCTTTTTGCCTTTAGGGCAATTTGATTGCCATTACAGTCACAAAACTTTGGGGGGACGGGTAGCATCAGGGTGGAATTCAAGAAATGCCTCAATCAGTTCCATGCAGTTAGCACCATCTTGGGCCTAAACATAACTGTTCTTATAAGCTGGATACCCCTTCCAGGCCACGGGGTACTTAATGGACCTTCAAAATTTGCAGGATGCTAATATTTTCCACCTCAGCCTCCTCCACATTCTTGATTACAATTGGCTCAGGGACTATGGGTACAGTCCCCTTTAATGGGGACAACTGAGAAACGTGGAAGATGGGGTGCTGTTTCTAATGAGCTGGTAGATTTAACTGGAATTCACCATTGCTAAGTCTTCCTCCACCAAGTAGGGACCCAAATGTTTACTTGGAAACTTTTGGGAGGGTACCTACATTCTCAAATGGCACATAAAAAGCATAAAATAGGAGCCCACCGTTATGTCATGACCAGGGAGTCGCTTACAATCCACAAACCGCTTATAGTCATTGATAGCTTTAGTGAGGCGCTCCTGCACTAAGGATTGAGTGGACCTAATATGCTCAGCATGGTCTACGGCAGTATGGACCTCGGGGCTTAAGCAGGGTCCAACCTTAAACAAGGGATTATATCCAATCATCCCTTCATAAGGAGAAAAACCCGTGGAAGCATGATCCCTGTTGTCATAAGCGAATTGAGAGAGAGGAAGGTCATTAGACCAGGTGTCCTGTGCGGCTGCAGCATAGCAACGCAGTTAATGTTCTAATAATTGGTTAACTCGCTCGGTTTGTCCATTGGACTGGGGATGATATGCTGTTGAGTGACAGGGGGAGATTTTCAAAATAGATAAAAGTTCAATCCAGCACCGCACCATGAACTGTAAACCATGGTCGCTTATGATCTCCTGCAGGAGACCAAACATTGAAAACACATGGCGCACAAAGAGATGAGTGGTTTTTTCTGACATAATCATGGAAGTACAGGGGATAAAAATGGAAAACTTGGTGAAACAATCAACCACCACCATCACCGCCATAAACCCATTAGAACAGACAATTTCAACAATAAAATCCATGGAAATCAATGTCCATGGACCCTCCGCCTGTTGCAAGTAGTGTAGGAGGCTATTTTTTCCTGAACGGTCCAACTTAGCCCATGCACATGTAATGCAATTGGCAATTCAGGCTGGGACTTCCTTAGTTAAACCCACCCAATTACAAGTCCACTTGATCAAATTGATGCATTTCTTATTGCCCAGATGGCCGATTGTGGGAGGGTTGTGATGCGCTCAAAATAACTCGGCTCTGAAGGAAGAAGGAACCCAAATTAGTGACCTAAAATAAATGAGGCCTTCCACAAAGGATTACAGGGAGTGTTTTTGATTTTGGAGGGACAATTGCTCAAAAAACTCCACTCCTTTGGGGCAGGTCATTTGGGCTGTTAGGACCTGCGTAACGAGAGGGGCGCCAGGAGCAAAGGCAACTGATTAGATAACGAAAGAACAATGACAAACCATCTAGTACTAAAAAAAAAGACCAATGACAAAATTTGAGTGGAGGGGATCATGGTATCGAGGTCCACTTCCTCTGGGTCTGAGGCACAGTGGGCGGGGTTGCAGCTAAGAAAACCGGGAAGTATATTAAGTGCGCCCTTTAAAAATTCTTATTTGAAATTTAAGCTGCACAAGTCCTGATAGGTGTGAGCTTGCTTATGCAACAATTTCTGGGGTTTGCAGAAATGAAAAAGAGCTTGGTGATCTGTACGCACAGTTAACTCATTCTGGGCACCCTGTAAAAGATACCTCCAATGAGTCAACGCCCATGCTACAGCTGCCAACTCCTTATCATAGATGGCCCAGAATTTCTTTGTAGAGGAAAATTTTGGGAAAAGTAGGCGACTGGATGTTTCAAGACATCCTGCTCCTCTAGTACTAAAAAAGATATCCTGCTCTTGGAGCAGAACCGCCCCCACTGCCACCAAATAAGCATTGCATGCAACGATATATGGCTTAGCAGGATCTGAGTGTTTCAGGACGGGGGAGATAAAACACCTATTTGATCAACTCAAATGCCTGCAGGCATGCGGGTATCCAACAAAAAGGCACATTCTTGCCCATGAGGGGGTGGAGTAGAGAAGTTAACTGTGAAAAAACTGAGGAAAATTTTTTAGAAAATTAATGGTGCCCAAGAAACTCTATAGTCATTTCTGGGTTGTTGGAGTTGGCAAATTACGGATGGCGTCCAACTTATTGGGGGGAATTGTTTAGCCATCCTTAGGGACTAGGTTCCCAAGAAAGGTAAATTCATTCTTATAGAACTCTTATTTGGAAGACTTGCCGAACAAGAACACCTTTTGCAAAGCAGCCACAACCGCTTCCAAGCATTTATCATGTTGTTTGGGAGTTGGGGAATGAACCAAGATGTCATCAATATTTGCAACTACGCAAGTGAACTATAGGTCACACAGTACACTGTTAATCATTTGTTGAAATGTAGCAGGCGCATTCTTCAACCCAAAGGGCATTACATGGAATTAAAGATGCCTCGCTTCATTCAGATTGCGGTTAAACATTCTTGTATTTCCATCACCTGAATCTGGTTGAAGGCATTAACAAGATCCAGCTTAGAAGACAATTGAGATTTAGCGATTGCTTGACTGATAGTCTTCTCCAGGGGCAGAGGGTAGGAATTGTGAACCATAACTTTGTTTAAATGTCTGTAATCCACACAGGGATATAGGAAACCCTCGGCCTTTTTGGCAAAGATGATGGGAGACATGACTGTAAATGTCTCTTTAAACAACCACCCTTTTTAAGCATATCGTCTAGCCAGATGTTAAGCTCAACCTTCTCCTCCACTGTGTGTGGATACAACAGACAGTTGATATTTACCAATTGCACCGTCGTCCTGAATCCCAAAATAAATTTAGTGTGAGGAGGCAGATGGTCCACCTTTTTTGGAATCATTAATACTTCGATAGCACATTAATTTAAAGGGAATTAGACGGAAGGCCTGAAGGGGAAACAAGGGAAGAAATATAGAAATGACCTTGAGTTTTCATAAGGGTGTCAACTAAAGGAAATTCTCCCTCCAGTTGATCATTAACAAATGACAACATATTTGACTCCAGGTGATTCTAACATGTTGCCGGTGCCACCATCCAACCCCAAGATTACTGGGAACAATAAGTTTGGCATTGTAGAGAACCGTATACAAAAGGTAAACTAATGTACCAAGAAAGGTATTGGCTGAAGAAATATATATGATGTCTGGGAGGCTGAGGAAGCCACCATCCCTGGAGGACCTAAGTCCAGGTCTGGCTCCAATTTTTGGGCTAACTCAACGCTCATAAAATTACCCATAGCTCTGGTATCCACCAAAGCCTCAAAGGAGACATGGTGAGATATGATACTAATCTTTATAGTTAATAAGAAATAAGCGAAGTTTTTTAGTGGTATATTTGGTCATTCTTGTTGCAACAGAAGAAATGGCAGACAAATCAGTGGGAAGGTTGGGGACTTTTTCAGGAGTAAAGCTGGGAAGAACAAGGGCTTGAGGCCCGGTTTCCTCCATCTGGACTTTTACTAATTCATTAATAGGTAAACCATGATAACAAAACTCTGATGCAGTGATAGTGACGGGCTCTGAGGCTGGGATTAGTACTGGTTCAATGGTAAGAACTGCATCCGCGCCACAGTCGAATAGTCCTATCATAAATTTTTTTTATTGATAGAGGGAATTATGGTGAGGGGAGGCGTTATTAGTGGTCACAGCATTACATATATGATCCACCGTCCCTTTAGAGGTGGACCAAACCTCATGAAGGGCAGAGGCCAAATCCAATTATGATCTAAAGATTTTCTGAAACATATCATTAGAGAGATCCAGTGAAGGAGTTATTTGCGGAAGGTAGAGATTAAAGAAGCCAAGCTAGGGGCTTCAGCAATATTAGTAAGCAATTGGAACAAACAGTCAGAGTATGACACAGGGGTTTTCAAAGCAGCTAATATGATAGCAATCAGAGAGGTGATATCCCCCGCTTGTGAAATAGAACGCAGAAGTCCTCATACCTACCCACATGCATCCCCTTCTACCACGTCCAAAAGAGCGACCCCTTGTTAGGCATGGGATAGTGCAGCGGCGTTGTTAAGAGCAATATCAGAACGCATTGGCACCTCAGCAAGAGCGTTGAGAACCTGATTAACAATATCTTGGGAAGGAACATTTGAACATCCTTCTTAAATATCAAGTGGGGGAGAGGTAGTAATCCATGAGGTTCTACCAGCTTGAAGAGATTTTTCCAAGATATAGCAAATGCTACCCGCAAAATTGGCAAGTGACTAAACAAAAAAAACAGACTACTGACTGAAAAATCATTTGGTAAAAGGTAAACGCTGTGGCGCCCACCTCAAAGAGAAAGGCGGAAATGGCAGGAAACAATGGTTGGTCAATTATGTCATGAAAACGGCAGAAAAAGTTTAAACCAGCCTGCCAGTTGGGATGCATGAGCACCTAAAAAGCAAGCCAGAATGCCAGGGGCATTGCCACTCGTATGACGTTGTATGGAGCCATGAATTGGGAAATGATAACTCATTGGTGTAGAAGATTGTGAAAAGAAACCCAAAAACGAACCAAATGGAAACAAACCCAGACACTAGGGGTCTTGCTTTAGGGGATTGTACCACTGGGACTGTTTCTACAGGGTTTCCAGTAGGTGGATTCAATATAAATGAGGAGACAAGAGGGCATCCTCTGCTTGAAAATAGTGGATCTAAGGCCATAAGATCCCAATATTTTAATGGTGGATAATTGCAATAAGGGGATTGAATTTCCAGATGTGTCTTACTCGTTGGATCCAGTTGACAATGGTGGGAGTTATTGTAATCATCAAAACTGGTAATGCCATCCGGTGTAGGGACCAACAGGCCACCAGGGTAATTTCATCAGGACTTCGGCAAGAGGGATATCAATAATTTAAAAATTGATAGTTTGGACAGAAATGTATTGAAAGGAAAATGAAGAAAATCGACCAACAACTTTTCAGTGTAATGCAACTGATTAAATAGTGGTCGATTGATGAGGGTACAAGCAGGGATCAGGTCCCTCAAGTTCTAACTAACCATGTGTGTTTTTGGGAAAGGGGGCAGATAATCTCAATGGAAACTGACATAAAAGGATTTGGCAGCAGGCTAAGTTGCTGTCAGTTGACCTCAAATGCCTGAACCAAGGCTCAACCGCATTTCTGTCAGTTGGCATGATGGTGTCTGACCTGACGATCAACATGAATCCCCCAGGCCCACCCCACATAGGGGCAGTCCCAATTTGTTGGAAACAGTTTCAGGATGCCCAACACACCCATGTCTGGTCACTGAGCCATTGATTAAGTAAAATGAGTTACATCAGCCGCAACTCCCAATTTTCTGGATAGGGGCTTCAAACTGTTTCCAATGATTTCTGATGATACTATCTGCACATCAGGGATTATCCTCAACGATTTTGAGAGGGGGTTAGCTTCAGTGATCACACTTCTAGCTGAGTCAAAACTGTCAGCAATTCTGGCCGAGAATTCAATTTTTGACCCTTTTTGACAATGTGGTTTCTGATTGTCTGGCTTGATTACCATTGGGTTTGGACCCTTTAACTTTGATTCAGTGATCTTGGCGTAGATTTACTTAATCGGCAGACAAGTTTGGCTGAGGTGAGCATGAGTACCAGAGGAGGAATCCAAAGATGGAGAGCTGATACTCAGCACTCATCTACCATGTGGGCAAGGTCACTCTAAGTGACGAGGGTTACAGCCACCCTCTTTGGACCCTTTTTATTCAAAAATGGGAAGATCGCCCAATCGATGCACAGGGGACGTTCCCCTGGACTTACATGATGGGAATATGCATGGTTATAATAAACAATTAGATTTTGCTATGGAAGGGGCCTCATATTGGCAAAAAGCAAAACTGTTGCTGTCTTCTTTGGACGTAGAGAGCGCTTATCAAGTCATCTGAAATCTCTAGAATAGCTCAATATAAAGAGGTTAATGTGATTTTTCTCAAGCTGTCTTGGGGTGCAGCTAAGATGGCTCAATTAAAGAATGACTTCCTGAACCTACAGTTCCACTGAAACAATTTTCAGTTAAATTTGCTATTCAATTTATAACGGAAGCACATGTGTTAATAAGAGCCAACATTTTATCTGCCAAGGATTTAGGTACAGCAATGATGGCAGCAGTCAAACCATATCGGGAATTACATAACGCAATGTCTCACATTTTGGACTAAGATGTGGGGCTTATTTGAATCATGAACACTTTATGTCATCTCTCTGCCACGTTCTGTGCCCCCAATGTAGAGAGAAAGACCCCTGCATTCGCCGCAGCATACTCCTCAGGATATGGGCCACAGTGACCAATATATAAACTTTGGTACATATTCGTCCATCTTATATATCAAGGATCCTTTTCGTCCTGTGTACGCTCAGCTGGCTCATCCCCAACCTTTCAATAATACCATTAATTTTCGAACTGGTTCTTCTGCTGAAGTTATAGACGTGAACACTTTATGAATGCTTGCTTCCAGTGGGGAAAAGAGGCATTAAGTGGGTAATTGCCCTAGCAACCAGCAGGTGTATACAATGCCATTTGAGAAAATTGAGCAGGGAAAAGACTGAGCGGAATAGAGATGGTACGCTCTACTTTACTAATTCAAATTCAATTGTCCTCAATGATTCTCAAAATTGTCTTCGTGTAGGACTCAGAACTCAGTCAGATGACTTGCTATACCAACAGCATCTGTCAGATACCCCAGCTTCCAACCCAGAGAGTGGTTATTTTACCCCAAGCTTAGAGTTCCGCCGTGATGTGCAGAAGCCATACGCATGGAAGATCCTGTAACAAACTGACATAAGCAACGTGAAACCCTCGACGGACGTTGCCTCCTTAGTAAAAGTAAACCTAGCAATTCAAGTCATAAAAATCGCTATAGAGTATCCTCATGTCAGTATGGCATATCTTCCTTCTTTGGTAACAAGAAGCATTTGGACGTCCACATAATAATCACTGATGGTTCTTCTTATTTGGAGTGCACCTACTGTGACATTTTCGTTCAGGACACAAAATCTGAACTATTATAGACATTGGGCCCCAGTGAATATAATATATACCAGGTTGGTGGCTAAGCTTCCGCTGAAGACGAATGTGGACCATAGATTAGTATAGGGACCGCGGGGACACAAAGTACTGTGTCCAAAGAAGAGTACAGCTCATTGACTTTGCAATTTAGGTCAGTTAGGACTTCCACTCCAGTGGTGGTTCTACCAAATAACAACTACAATATGCTAATTGGTGCATCATTTATGAGGAAATTTGGAGCTGTGGTAGATATGTCGGAGGAAACCCTTAGTATTTTGGGACAACAGATTCCGATTTACTTTATCTCTAGTAAAATCCCAATGGATCCGTTCTGCTCCAGTTAAATTAATCTGACATACAGTGATGGGGTGATTCCTGTCCAATATTGGTGAATAAAACGGAGAACCAGAGCCCTCCCCAACCAAATCTATGAGTATAAAGGCATTCCGCTCTGAGCAGCGAGCACTTTAAGCCTACCATCTGGACACCAGTGCATAATAGGAACTGAGCTCAAAATCGGTTTCCCAAAAGGGCTATATGGAGAAATTGTAGGGTACCATCAGCAATCACGGCTTGAATCACATGTGGCTCCAGGGCTACTGTTACCTGGAATGGGGAGGTGAAGGTACTGGTAGCGAACTTACAGAAGGAGACAATAACAATCCAGCTGCACCAAGTGGTGGCTCATCTACAATTAGCCCCTATTGATGTGGTTTGTTGTGTTCGTGATTTCAGATTGTGGGAAAACCTCGGCCTGATGGAAAATTCATCATTCGGCGTAATGACAACGGTTTGTGGGATGGTATAACTGGATAGTTGGTGGAACAGCAAGATAAGAAAATAGCTTTATTTGAAATGTACTGGGATATTTTCACATATGATGATCATTAAGTGGGGTGCGCCAAGGGGTGGTACATCAGATAGATATGGGGATCACCATCCCATTTAACCATGGCCTATTAGACGTTAAAAGGCGGTTGAAGAGGTTGTCTCTGATGAGGTAGATAAATTGATCGAACAAGGGATGCTAGAGCCATTGACATGTCCATGAACATTTCCAGTGCTCATTGTAAAGAAAAAGATGGCGCAAATAGGCTGTTTATTGACTATTGAAAGCTCAATAGCATAACAAAAAGATATCCTACCCCCTTTCATGGATTGATGATATGTTAGATTGATTGGGAGGGGCAAACTATCTTTCTGCCATGGACTTGATCTTATGTTACTGGCAGATCAAATTGCCTTCATTGGAATGGGAGAAATGTGCTATCAACATTTTGAAGGGGTTATTCCAGCCAACATGTATGCCACAGGGTTTGTGCAACGCCCCCGCTACGTTCCAGCGTGATATGGATATGATTTTAGGTGAATTGGAGCTGCCCTGCATCCTAATTTACCTTGATGATATTAATGTGTTCTCATGAACATTTATATAGCATCTTGCCCATCTGGAACAAGTGTTCCAAAGACTCACTAATACTGATATCAAAATCAAGCCTCATAAGTGTCACTTTTTAAAATTGCAATTAGAATAACTTGGGTTAATAATAGATTAAAAAGGGCTTAAACTGCAGCTGGCAAAGGTGGAAGTAATAAGCAAGATGACCCGCCCAGGTAAAAAATGGGATATTCAAGTGTTATTGGGGATGGTTGGGTACTATTAACAGTTCATTACTAACTTCAGTTATATTGGGGAACTGCTCTTTGAGATGTAAAATAAAAATTACACTTTCACCTGGATGGAACAATACCAAAATGCTTTTGGTGTGTTATGAACCACATTGGCGAGCGCTCCCATTTTGCAATACCCCAACTCTAACAACAATTCATAGTACAAATGGATGCATCACTCTCTGCTATAGGGGCAGTATTATCCCTGAAGTATAATGACAGCATGGAGCACCCTGTCGCGTTTTTCAGTCAAAACTTAAACTATCACAAACGGAACTAAACCATGACTGAGTAGGAGTGATTGGCAGTGATTTACGTGTACAAACAATTTTAAATATCTACAAAAGGTAAAATTCTAAGTGGTGAAGGATCATGCATCCTTGCGCTGGCTGCAGAATCTCCATGAACCTGAAGGACGGCTCATGCGCTGGCACAGAAGCTCCAGGAGTATATTTTTTGAGATTGTACACCAGCTTGGAGCAAAACGTTAAAATGTGTATTGTCTTACATAACAACCAACGATTACTATTATGGCAGATTTGGTCAAGATTATGTATGAGAAGATGGTGATGGACAAATACCATGACGAGCCGCTACAAGTAATCAAAGCCTAGATGGGCTTACGCAGGATACTTTCCTATATGATGAGGAACTATATAAGCGGATTGGAGACTTGATGCTGAGTTTCTTTAAACCTTCCACTAGACCCACAATTATTAGAGATGCCCATTGGGTGGTGGGACACAGAGGATTGCGGAAAACTTTGGACTTTTTGTGACCCCTTTACTATTGGGAGAGCATGCATTATGATGTGCTGGAAACGGTAAGATGTTGCCATCAGTGTCAAGTGAAGAAGCCTTTCCACAAGAAGACCACATACCAGCTGGTTAAGCCCCAGTTCGTCTGACATACCATTTTTCCTTGATGTAGTGGACCTCTGCCAACTGGCGCAAACCAATCTAATTATATAATCATCACAATTGATCATTTGATGAGATGGGTGGAGTCCAGGGAAATTAATGATTTGGTAGCGGTCACTACAGCCAAGTTTATTATGGAGTGCATTATATGTGACATGGCTGCCTGCAGTTCATCTTTACGGACAATGGAACCAATTTCACAATGCGCATCTTGCCAAAGTTGAACGAGTTGATGGTGATCTACAGAGTTTTGACTACACCCTACCATCCATAATCAAATAAAATGGTGGAATGGGTCAACGGAACCTTAGTGAACATACTCCGTAAGTTGTTGAAGGATTGACCCTCAGAATGGAGTACTCTCCTACCTACAGCTGTGTTTGCATATAATACAAGCTATCATTCATCCACTGAAATGAGCACTTTCCAACTGCTTTATGATCGACATCTGGCTCTGCCTGCTCTGCTTTACTCATGTGTAGAGGACACTGGTGGTGTGATACCCCAGCGGTATTTGATGAATCTAATGGAAAAGCTGATTAAGTTACAAACAGAAGCCTATTCTATTAGTTTGGCTAAGAAGATCCACGATCAGGCAGCTGACCAGAAAAGATGGAGCAGGCTTCCGCTGTTCACTTTAGAAGATTATGTCTTAGAAATAACCAACATGGATTTGGGCGGAAAAACAAGCTCTCTAACATCTGGGCTGGGCCATTTGAGATAATTGAGAAGACTGGAATGGATGCTTACACCATTAGGCAACATGCGGGTGTTCAGATCATCAACTGAGTTCACAAAAAGTTCCTTTGAGCATGTAAGCAATAGGAGCATATCATCCTGTCAAAGTGGGGTAATGTCAAGAAGTTAATATGACTGGAAGATATGCTATACATTCTGGTGGATTACAAAATTGGAGTTAATATGAGTCTTGAGATTGTTGAAAAGTTATATGGATGAAAATCAGATTGATCAAAGTTTTGACTGCTTGGAGAATCAAGTGAAATTACGCCAAAACTTTGAGATTGATGAAAACTCCTAGGAAAAGAAAATAAATAGGAGATTACCAAGAAGAGGATGTATTTGGCTTGAGAGATAGAGATTTAAGAGTTGAATGAAAGATTGAGAGGGGTCTTTTTGGGAGTTTTGGCAGATAAGTCTGCAATTATTAGAGGATTAATAAAGTTTTAATAGTGGTAATCGCTTCATATATCATTTATTGAGTTTTTATTAGAGTTGGCGATCTTCATATCATCCTATTCAGTTGCTCAGTGGCTAATATACTATGTAAACCAACTCAGCAGAATTAAGCCATTATTCCAAAAAATTAACAATAAACTTTGACCACCCAGTCTTCACTTAAACAGCGTGAACCCTCTTGAAGCTTTTCAACAAGCTCGCCATCAGATCCTTGGTGGGGCCAGAGTTCCCTGCTTTGAAAAGCTTAGTTATAGCCCCAAATTCAATAGTAGCCACTCGCTGTAAAGGAGAAGGAAGCCTTCTGTGCTGCAGTAGCCATCCCTGCTTTTAATTTATTAACAGAGTTGGTCTCTCCAGTTTGTTTTTGTGACGAAGTTTGCTCTCTGGTCCCTTTTTGTGTGGAAACCATCGCAGCCCTTTTGGGTTAGTCCATCAATTTGGTATGTGAGTGCTCTCACCATTTGCTGTACCATTGTAAGCCCATGTAAGCTACTGGCCAATACCAGGTTTCAGGCCAACCTAAAAACTGCGGTGATTATTGTAGACAAGTGAGCTAAAGCCAAGCCAATCAATATTGCCCCATCCTTGTCACTAAGACCTACTTTTGCAGAGCCCCACCTCATAGGGAAGTAGTGTGATAGACAATATTTCCGACTCTTACCTCCCCCTTCCTGCCCATATTCCCCTTGAAGGGAAGTGGAAGTACACACAAGAACAGGTTGAGTTACAGTCATTAGCTTCTATCCCACACCTCATCCAGACAACTACAGGACCTTTCTAAGGTGCTTCTCTGGGTTCTGATGTTGGATACTTTCAGAATTGCAGATGACCACATAGTTCAACCCTTTGACCAAATATGAGATTCAATGAATAGGTTATATTCATAGATGGTTGGCAATAGTAGCTGACTGATGAGAATATTATTGGGCGGAATCCCCAATGATATTAGAAGTCGCCAACTATAAATTATTGCGGGCATCATCCCCAATAATATTTGAGGCCACCAGCAGATGATAATTCCATTGGGAATCATCCCCAATGATATTTGAGCAATAATTCAATATTGGGATAATCCCCAATATTTAAATTATAGGAAAGCATTTAGAGTGGAACTGATTAGAGTTGTTGAAAACTACCAAAACGTTTGAACGCTGGAGGAAGAGTGGATTTGTCATTGGCCAAAACAATTGTTTCATGTACCTAATACCAATTGTTTGGTCCTCCAAACGCCCAAAGATTACGCTGCCTAAAAAACTCAAAGCAATGGTACCCAATGAGATTTGGTGCCTAAAACTAAATGTTAAAACAGTATAGGAGCACAAATATTCTCATAAGACAGCTAAAAAGTTTTGTGCCAATTCTAACTATAAAAACCCCAAATAATTCCCTAATATTATAAGATTTAAATTGATATTAGCTTAGTTGTTAAACATTGGTTGTTTTAACATTACTCTTAAGAGAAGAGTGCAAGGATCAGATATCCTTAGGTTGGCAATATTAAAATATCCTCTTGGCTCTGCAAAAAGGGAATAGGTAAAGTGTTCCCTACCAGATCAGAATATCTTCAAGAGGAAGAAGCACCAGTTTAGCGTTGGACTTTACTCTCAACGTGGCTTTTGGGCAATCAACCATAATAATAGTCTTCATACTATTATTTCCCCAGTCTATCAATCTCTTTTAAATAATCAACGCCAGGATCCACAAATCTGTGCAGTTGAAATCCAGAGATAAAAGCGAGCTGCACAGCCCAAGATTTAAAACAGCTACTCAACCGTGTTTCCACATGCTTTTCTTAGTCATGCCACATGAACGCCCCAGCTTACCCTAACTAGCTCCCGTAATTAATATCTTCATTTTTTCCACCTGATCATGGGTGGCACAAAGGGCTGATTTTGTGGCAATGAGATGGGTTAACAGCCAAATTTTACAAAGCTTGTAGTCACATCTCAAAGTCAAGTTGGTGTTGCTCGTGGGCGAGAATTCTTTGCTTCATCCCACACAACATAGCAGTTATTTGGCCAAGAATTTAAGGAGTTCCTGATCTGAAGAGGTATCTGATGCCAAATTTATCATATTAATAATAGTTGCACCATAAACTCAGGGTAAACCTAGCAGGGAGCATCGTTTTGTCAGGACCAAGGGTTTTAGACTAATTATTCCTTTTTTAAATATAGTCCAAGAAACCAAAGTTCCTGAGTGCTGGATTATACATATTTGCTTTTCTTAGCCAGAAAGTCTTTCTCAGGTTAAAATCCCTGGAGTCATAGGTCCTAGCTATTTTTTTCCCTAAAATAATTAGGTTAGGCCAATTATAACCTGAAAGGGTAAAAGTGAAGTACTCTTTATTTTTCTTAGACTTAATATTATATAGAAGTTCTTAAGGCTTTCTCAGTCAATCTTCAAGTGTGCCAAGCTAAGACCTATATTTGTTACCAATTTTAGATTTCTGCGGAGGATGGTCATTTCAGTCAAGTATATGTAACTTGCTGCACAAATTTGGTTTTAACCTTAAGATTTGGAAGCTTTGGGGGAATAATAAACGACTGCATGAGTTGGGGTTGATTCTCAATGTTGAAAGGCTGTGATTTTTATCAGGTATTATCCCAGATAATTTTTTCAGATTGGATTGATTCCCTTTGAACAATACATCCAAATCTTTACTTTGAATAGGAATTAAGACAATGATCTTGGGGCCATATAGGATTCTTCATGCTGTCAATGAAGTCGCGTTTAATCTGGGATTGCTGATGAAGTCTAGGATCCATCCAGTACGACATACTTTGCAGTTGAAGTTAATTATGGGTACATGTCAGACCAATCGGGCCCTTTTAGTCCCCATGGAGATGAAAATTTATAGTATGATGTAAAAACAGATTCTTGATACTTATTGTATCTGATGCCATTAAAGGTCTTTGGTGAAGTGGAAGGGTTACCAGCGGAGGAGCTAACTGGCAGATGGAGAACTGTGATCATTGTCCTGATTAGGTCCAAGAGTTTTTCGCCTCACAGGGGGATAATAAACAAGTTAAGCGCAGCATGATTGTCAAATTGACCTGATTCTTGTTCTGCACATATTTTCATAGCGTGCTGATAAATATTAAGACTGTCCTAGAGCACCAGGTGAGTGACCACCCAGAACACAGCCAGAATAACTGCAGTACAGACATCCAGTTTGACAAATAAATTAGTAGTAAGGAAGCTACAAACACCAGCCACAGATTTCCATTATAGGTATTCATTGCTATAATTTGTCTTGTGGACTGAATATTTCAAAGGGAAAATAAATTCTTTAAATATCACTTTTTAATTATAATTGTTAAAGAATAGTAAATGAAGAAAAATGGAGTGACAGCGGAACTGTCTTGGGTAAATGACATGATAGTGGGGACCAACCCCAAGGATAAGGCTGGGCGACAGGAGGCCCAGAAGGTGAAGCTTCAGGCCCTCACTGACCTCAGGCACACTTTAGACGAACGCTGGTTACAAGACATGTATGCCCAGGCTGGTACTAGTGAGGTACCTAACGCCCAGCCCCTTGCATTGGCACAGGCATTAAAAGGGATGGTCTATTTAATTAACAATGATGGGTCAATTTGGTTGATTGAGAAACAGGGGTATAAAACCCGTTCCATTTGTGAAACTACGCGTTTGGGTCAGATCCAACTTTAATCAATTACTCAAGTAAAGTCAGTTTCGGTGTATTCTACCCATTTGGTTGGTAGTGTTTGACTATTGGTGAATCAGTGATTGGGCCCACTTTAGCAAAACCCAAATTTCCCCAACAAAGTTTAAAGATGTTTTCTGTGACCAACAGTCCTTGTTGGTCGACTTTCATAATAAATTTTCCCCATTTTACCATTTTATTAAACGATATTTTGAATGACCCTGTGCGTGGACCCCTTTGAGGAGGTCTCATGCTACATTAACCATTACATTTTAAATAAAATGAAATTTTCCCCTAGTGCACCGTTGGTTCGCCCAGGTACCCTCCAACCTGGGACGTTTACCCTTTATCCACTTGTGCATCGCGTCGTTTTTGGTTAGTTATTTATTGTACTCCTTTGCTTTAGTTATTATTGCTCCAACACCCTCTTCTGGGCTCTAGTAGCTTTGGTACTAATGGTTAGTTTCCTTGCTTTGGCTCTGTGCACCGTGCACCACCACGCTGGAAACAAGAGAATTATAGACACTCTCCTTACAGGAACATGTAAGAGTCTGCTTCATATAAGATCGCCAAACAAAACGGAGACTTGAACACTGACATTCACCATCAGGAATAACTTAAAATTTCGATTATGGTGAATTAACATCCAGAAATTCTATGACACTGGATCACTTATGTCTGGCCAGCTAACTCACGCTTGATCTTTGCCACCAACTTTCCAATTCAAAACAATTTTATTGGCGGAACAGTGTCAAATAATTACCAGGTGACTGGGTGCGCCCATGGCCAGGCCACATATGGCTGATCCCTCTGAGTTGGGTAATGATCTGATGCACCCGTTTCTATCAGATATGGTCTAGCAATTATTAGTGAAGAATAGCCACAGTGAATAGAAATTTAAGCATCAAAAACTGATTAAATAATTTCCTCTCAGCGGAACTAAATTTATCAACATTGTGGATCTCAAAATTCCATAAACTTTTAAAGGGGAAGAATGGCTGCCAACCCTCTGCTGGATGAGGTCCCTGGCCGCCGTTAACTCCCCACACACCCTGTATTCGTTGTACTAAAATATGAGTGGCTAACATAGGGGAGAGCGACAAGAACTTTGAGGGATATGCCGTCACCCACCTCTCTTCTACCACTTGGACTAAGTCGCTCAGGGTGATGAGGGAGATGTTTTCTGGCTTTTCCCTCTCTTAGTCTTAAAGGGTAATAACTCCCAATTCAGCTTTAAGAGTTGCTCCCCAGACTTACATTACCTTTCCTTTTTCAGGTCAGGGGAGCATCTTACCAGAAATTTGAGCAAGTGCTTCATTCTTATGCATTTTCAGGAGCTTGATTTCCAAGATGGAGGCAAACTTATGGGTAGGGCGGTTAGCATCCAAGTATGCTTAATTGAAGGCATCCAATAACTTTTGGAAATTATTACAATTTCTTGCACTAACTCAGATATTCTCATATGTGGGAAAGCCCTTACACACCAAAAAGTACTGTACCAAACAATGAAAGTGATGAGATCCCAAAACAGCACCCACTTCCACTTCCAACGAGTCTTTAATCATCGCCAGCTTAGGATTCATTTGTAGCATACCTTTAAATGGTGACAACTGAGATTATTAAAGATGGGGTGTCTCAATGATCAGAAAGAGCCAAAAAGAAGGCTCTATTACCCAAATCTTTCTCGGCCACATGAGGACTTGATTATTTGCTCATGAACTTTTGTTAGGGTACCTTCATATGCAGGTGGTGCTTTTTAAGAATGATCAAGGAACCTGCTGTGCTCTCATGGGCGGCGAGATGTTTATGACTTGTATATCACTTATAATCACTGATGGGCTTATCAAACACTTTCTGGACCAAAGATTGAGTGCTTTGGATTCACTGCGCATGCTCTATCGCTACAGGGACCGCTGGCAAAGGCACTGGACTGGGGATAATGTGGGTCTATATACCAATGTGGCCTCATAAGGCATACTCATGGTAGATCAGTGGTAGGCATTATTATAGGAAAATTGCACAAATGGAAGATCATCCACCCGAGTATCCTACATAGCAGTGGCGTAACACCATAGATAATGATCAAAATTCTTGTTCATATGCTCCTTTTGCTCATAATACTGGGATGGTATGCAGAGGAATGGCACGACTTAATCTTCAAGATGTCCGAGGGCCATATAAAAGAGCGCTGTAAACTTCACCCCCCGGGCATATACAGCTTTCTACAGCAACACAAACTTTTGAAAACATGCCGCACAAACAGCTGGGCCATTTCCTTAAAGGTGATAGATCAAGAGCAGGGGATATATAAGGCAAACTTGGTAAAGCGGTCTACCACCACTATTGTTAAATTCTTGGCGTCTGGGTCCAATTCCGCCGAGTTAGATTTGCACAGGGTATAAGCCACTGAGCAACCAAATTGAGCGATATGAGGATCGCCGATTCTTGTAATAAAACTTGATAAAATATATATGGAGCTACGCCCCTTATTTCTACCTTTATTTTGATTATAACTCGCAGACCTTTTTGCGCTCATCCCTTCCTCATAAAAGACTATCCTCTTTAATCTTCCATCAGGCTCTAAATACCTCGGTTCCCCAGCTGGATGCATCCTTGGCTTGGTACTTTTATATTCTTCTTCCTTTTTTGAGTTACTCTCGTTCATATTGAATCTTGGCATAATTCCTCTCAATTAACCGAATGTCCTCATTTTGCTCAATTATAATTTGTATATCCCTTTTTCATAAATCTTGAGACTCATCTCAATATCCCTCTGATCCCCTGATATGGGTAGCATATCGTCCAGTCATATCAACTTCCTGACATTACCCCCCCCCTTTGACTGGATGATAGGCTCTTACTGTTTGTATGCTTAAAGGAACTTCGCATGGACTCAGTTGATAATCTGACCCCCACCAGGTTCCTTAATTGTGTATACATCCATGCCAGTCTTCTCAATGATTTTGAACGGGCTGACCCAAATGTTGTAGAGCTTATTTTTTCATCCGAATCCATGCTGGTCATGGAATAAAACATAATCCCCCACAGCGAACAACTGAAGTCCACTCTGGCGCTTCTGGTCAGCCACCTGGTCATGAATTTTCTTAGCCAAACTGGTGAAGTAGCTTTCATTTGCAACTTGATCAAGGTATCAGTGAGTTACTTCAGATATCGCTGATGATTCACACCATCAGTGTCCTCTACACACGAATATAGCAAGGCAGGCATAGCCAGATGTCAACCATACAGCAGTTGAAATGGACTCTTACCAGTGGCAGAATGATAGCTGTTATTATAAGCAAACACAGCAGTAGGTAGAAGAGCACTCCATTCCGAGGGCCAATCTGTTATCAATCTTTGAAGTATGTTCACTAGGGTTCCATTGACTCGATCCACCATCCCATTTGATTCAGAATGATAGGGGGTGGTAAAAACCTCGCGAATCACCATCAACTCTTTTAACTTTGGAAGGATATGCGAAGTAAAGTTGGTTACATTGTCCATCAGAATGAACTGTGGGCAGCCGTGCCACTGTATAACACACTCCGTAATAAACTTGGCAGTGGTTATTGTGATTAAGTCACTAATAGCCCTGGCCTCCACCCAAAGGGTCAAATGATCGATGGCAACAATTATATACTTGGATTGATTGGCACTAGTTGGCAGAGGTCCCACTACATCAATGGAAACGGTGTGCCATGCAAACCGTGGTTTTACTAGTTGATAGGTGTTTTTATTGCAGAGAAGGTTTTTCCACTTGACACTGATGGCAAAAGCTAACCATTTCCAATACATCGTATTGCATTATTTCTAGAAGTATTGGGGTCACAAAAACTCTAGCATCTTCCACAATACTCCATGGCCTATAGCCTGATGAGCAACCATAATTATCAAGGGTCTATTTGAAGGCTAGGAAAATTCAGCGTCAAGTCTCCAATCCACTTGTATAATTCTTCCCCTCATACGAAGGTATTCTCCCTGAGACCATCCAACACCTTGATCACCTGCAGCGGCACATCCTGGTATTGGTTCGCCACCATCTTTTCATGATATCAGCTAGATCCGCTGTGATAGCAACCATGGGCAATTGAGACAGACAATCTGCATTTTGAAGTTTTTCCCCAGGTCGATGTAAAATCTCAAAATCATATGCTTGCAGCTTCAGAGCCCAGCGTATGAGCCATCCTTCTGATTCATGAATATTCTGAGTCCAGAGCAAGGAAGCATGATCCATCACTACTTGAAATCTTACCCCATGAAAATATACCCAAAATTGTTTGTAAGCGTAGATCACAGCTAAACACTCCCACTTGGTTATGGTGTAGTTTCGTTAATGACAGTTCAAGCTCCGACTACAGAATGTGACAGGATGTTCCATGCTGTCAAGACTCATCTGGGATAATACTGCCCCAATAGCAGCTAGGGATGTAGCCATTTGTACTATGAACAGCTTGTTGAAGTTGGGGCATTGCAAAATGGGTGCGCTTGCTAACGCAGTACACAATACACTCGAAAGCATTCTGGCATCATTCCATCCAATTGAAAGAAGTGTTTTTCTTTAATAGCTCAAAAAGTGGGCCCCAATGCAGCTGAAATTGGGAATGAACCGTTGATAATAACCAAACATCCCCAGAAACACCGGAATGTCCCGCTTGTTTCCTGGCTGAGTCATCTTGCCTATTGCTTCCACTTTAGCCAGCTGCAGTTTAAGCCCATTTTCTTCCACAACAAACCTGAGGTATTCCAAATGCTCTTTAAAGAAATGGCACTTTCAAGGCTTAATTTTGATATTAGAGGCAGAGAGGCGCTGAGACACTTGCTCCAAGTGGGCCAGATGCTCTGTAAACGTCCACAAAAACACATTGATGTCGTCAAGGTAAACCAAGATGCAGGACAGCTTTAAATCACCTAAAATCATATACATGGCATGCTTGAACATAGCTGGAGCATTACACATCCTTGCGGCATATGCGTTGGCTGGAACAACCCTCTTAGTTGATGATCGCACATTTCTCCCATTTCATTGATGGCAATTCGATCTGCCAGTACCTTAAGATCAGATCCATGGTGGAAAAATAGTTCGCCCCATCCAATCAGTCTAACGCATTTTCAATCCATGGAAGAGGGTAAGAATCCTTCTTTATGACATTATTTTGTTTATGATAGTCAATAACCACCAGATTTGAGCCATCCTTTTTCTTTACAATGAGCACAGGTGTTGCCCACGGAAAAATTGATGGCTCTAGCATCCCTTTCTTGATAAGTTTATCCATTTCATCAGAGACAACCTCTTCCACTGCTCTAGAACGTCTAATAGGACACGAACAAATGGGAGGGTGATCCCTCATATCTTTGATGTATCACCCCTTGAGTTACCCCAAGTCATGATCATTATTTGCAAAAATATCCCAATTCTTTTTAAATAATGCCATAGCATTATCTTGCTGATCCCCTGATAATTCCATGAGCACTTCCCACAGAACTAAAGTCAGTATGCCAAATGAGGAGCGAGCCAGTAGTCTGAGATCTTCCCATAGCCAAAGTCATGAATATGACGAACTTCCCCTATAGGGACAAAGTGTAGTAATCCACCACTTGGTGCCGCCTAATTGTTATTGTCTCCTTCTGTAGGTTCACGAGCAGCACCTTCACCTCCCCATTCCCAGGAAACAATAACCCTGGAGCCACATGTGGTTCGAGCCATGAGTGCTGATGAGGCGCCATAATTTCTCCATAAAGCCCCTTAGGGACTTCAATTTCGAGCCCAGTCCCTATTATGCCCTGGTGTCCAGATGGTAGGCTTAAAGGGCGCGTTGCTTGAAATGGGATTCCTTTGTACTTATATATCTGGTTGAGAAGGATCTTGGTCTGCTGACTCAGTCACTGGTAGCAAACAAGAATCACTCTGTCACTTTATGCTAGATTGACCTGACCGGAGTGTACTGGATCCGTTGGGATTCCACCAGAGGAAAAATAAACTGGAATCTGTTGGCCAAACATAGTAAGGGTTTCTTCCACCATATTTATCACAACGCCAAATTTCATCATGAAAGCCATGCTAATTAACATATTGTAGTGGTTATTTGGCAAAACCACCGCCGGAGCAGACACCTGTACTGACCCAAATTGTAGAGGCAATGCGCTATATGCTCCTTCTGACACAGCGCTATGTGTTCCCACAGTCCCATACTACTCGATGGTCCACATCCAGTTTCAACATAAGTTTAGCCACTAACCGGGTGGAGACTCTGTTTACAGGTGCTCCCATGTCTATGATAGTGCGGATTTTTGTGTTTTGAATGAATATGTCGCAATAAGTACATTCCAAGTAAGAAAAACCATCAGTGTTTATTACTTACGTTCAAGGGCTTTGTGTTACTTAAGAAGGAAGAAATACCCTTGCTGACCTGAGGATTATCACTAGTGATTTTCTCCACCAGAATAGCTACATTAACCCCTACTAAAGGAGCGATTTTAAACGAAGAATCCGCGTTGCTGATGCCAGTCTGTTCCAAGATCTGCCACACATATGGCTTCTTCACATTTTGGCAGTACTCAGTCTGATTAAAAACTCTTACTCTTAGAAGCAGAATCAGGGGTATCCAGTGAAAGCTGCTGGTAAGCAAATCATCTAATTGAGGTTCAATTTCTACTTGTAAAGTTGTTTGGCAAGTGTTAGGGACAAGTGAATTGAGCTTAGCGGAGATAGAGCATCCCATCTCGACTCTGCTTGAGCTTTTCCCTGCTCAATCATCTTAGTTGGCATTGCATACACTTGTGGTTTGCTAGGGCAATTGGCTGCATAATTCCCTCTTTGTCCGCACTGGAAGCAAGTGTTCATAAAAGGAGCATGTATATAATTTGGACTGGAAGGACCAGGTCAAAAATTTCCAGTAAGGTTCCAGGGTCGCATTCAAACTGGTGAAGCATACATGGGCCAGAAAGGGTCTACTGACTCATATGAGGGATTAATACGTTCCACTGGCTGATAAACAGTCGCTGCGGCCTATATTCAGAAAGGGATGAAGCTGGGGCAATGGAGGGTTTTTGGGCTACGTTGGGGGCGCTGTTCGGGGCAGAGAGTCAATGTAAGGTTTTCATTATTCAAATGAGGCCGGTATCCCCATCCAACAATTGGGACATAGCATTATATAGTTCCTGATATGGTTTGACTGCCACTGTCATCACTATAACTACATCTTCAGTAGCTAACATATTAGCCCCAAGTAGAACGTTAGCTTCCACCAAAAACCACTCTGGCGAATTCTGACATGGTCTCATTTTGGTTAAACTGTACAGTCATGAATTCGGCTTTCTGTTGAGAAAGCTTATTAGCGCCTCCAAACAGCTGGATAACAATCACTTTTACTTGTGCATAAGACACCGAGCTATTTGGAAGATAGCAGGTTACTTGGTCGGCACTTTTCACATTTAAAGCGGATAGCAACAACTTCGCTTTTCGTTGATCAGTAGCCCCTTCCACAATGAATTTGATACATTTGAAATAACCGTGTAGGTTTCCATTATGACTGAAAGGGGGTAACTTTTTGATACGGATGAATTAACTTGGCTCTCGGGTTCTGCTGCAAGGGGCAGGAGAATTGGTTTTGGAGTGTAAATGGGAACCGTCATTTGGTGAATTATCATACCGCCAGCTGGATTAGCTTGAACCCATCAAAGCGGAATCAGAAGAAGTGGTGTCACGTGGGGGGTCCATCATACCGCCCAATGTACTCATTTTCTGATCCATAACATTCTTCCCCCAAGTCACCAAGAAACTGCCCATTTCCCCCAGATCCAGTACACCCCGCAAACTGTTCATTAATCATCTGTTACGTTTTAACCAAGCACATCTACACCATCCATCCTGACATTCTTGTTGCAGCATTTCATATTGCTGTTGCAATTCCTGGCGGAATTCCCTTTCCTCATTCAGTGTTTGTTCCATAGTTTGTAATTGCAAAAGTATTTCCTTGATCATATTCTGCAGGTGGGTTTGTTGTTGTCTTGCATAATCCGCTTGCTAGTTGTGTTGTTTATTTGGTTAACAAGGGAGGATTATTCTGCACTGATTCCTCATTGGCCCATTGAATGGTATCAATGCGCTCTTGCATGTCCGCATACTCTCTAATCTCACTGATAGGAAGAGAGAAGGCTCATTGGAACTCCACCTGACTAACGACTTCTAGTCATGTAACTCAATGAATAAGCTAGAGATACTTGGTAGACGTTGACCTAAGGATAAGCGCGTTATCTGACGTTAGCTGGGTATCCCATTTGATACAGAGTTAATCTAATTCTGTCAATAGAGAGCTGACTTGGGCTGTCACTTGCTGTTCCATCAGGGTCATTTTTTCCTTGAGCTGAGCAATCACGGCTTCAAGAGCTTCTGCCCATTTGGCTAGCTCCATCATTCAGCGCTTGGTATTATTTCTCAAGGTTGTTATGTCCTGAATCCACTCTGATGATAGGCCATGCTGTTACAGTAGTTCTATTATTACTCGAGGTAATTCTGAGTTTAACTGTGGTACTAGAATGTCCAATTGACGGCAAACATCCCCAAAACGATGATCCATCTATGCCAGCACCCCTTGTATTTCCAAAAACAAACAATTGAGGCGGTCAAGCAGGAGGCAAGTATTGTGCTGTTGTGCCTGTGCAAACCACAATACATCTCCAATTTCAATATTATGGCAAGCCAGGACATTCAGTAGCTGGCGAATCAAAGGTTGCACATAAGCGACTAAATATTCCTCAATTCTGTGGGTACCAAGGCGGCGAGTTAACCCCATAGTAGTTGAGTCCAGATAAGACATGTACAGCACGTATCAATTCTTTTGATTGCGTTGGTTATAGAACAGACTTAGGGCATTTTCCCCAGTCTCATCCTCATATAGGCGATATCTGCGCAACAGCCATTCCATAATATTTCTCAGTTGTTGGGGAGTCACATTCATGAAACTTCCTTGTTGGTTAGTCATCAGCTCTGGACAAATCTCAAATTGCACACTAATCATAATTTCATCATCCCCTGGTTCAGTAACAGTAAATAATGTTATTTCAGGGTTAGGTGACTCCCGGGCTTCTTCATCATACCATGCTCAGAATCTGATCAGGTTATTTCAGAATGAATGAGGACTCATCATTGTGTTTTACCAGCTATAGTTGCTAAGTGGCCCCCTGTAGTGAGCACCACTGTTAATTTCTTAGCATCTGGGTCCAATTCCGCTGAGTTGGATTTTGCACAGGGTATAAGCCACTGAGCAATGAAATCAAATGATATGAGGATCACCAATACTTAAAATAAAACTTGATAAAATATATATGGAGCTATCACTCCTTATTTCTACCTTTATTTTGAATATAACTCGAATACCATTCTGCACTCCTCCATTCCTCATAAAAGACTATCCCCTTTTTAATCTTCCATCAGGCTCTTTATACCTTGGTTCCCCAGCCAGATGCATCATCAGCTTGGTAATCTTCTAATAATCTTCCTTTTTCAAGTTACTCTTGTTTGTATCAAATCTTGGCATAATTCCTCTCAATTCGCTGAATGTCCTCATTTTACTCAATTTATAATTCATGTATCCCTTTTTCATAAATATCAAGACTCATCTGTATTCCCCTCCAATCCGCTGATATGGGTGGCATATTGTTTAGTCATAAAAACTTCCCAACAACCATAATTGTATAAAACTTATTGGAATTGGGAAGATCAACTATAAAATCAACAGATACTGAGGTCAACGGACCTTTTGCCTGCTGTAGGGTTGGAGAAGACTATTACCACCTGAACAATCAGACTTCGCCATGCACATGTAATGCACCTCTCAAATCATGATGAGCTATCCTTGAAGGTCACAAGCGAATTTTATGTCTGCTTTACCAAGTCAAAGCATTTTTAAAACCTAGATGCCCCATTGGCAGAGGATTAAGTTGCACTTAAATTGCCTCATTGCGAAGTAGGGACAGAACCAACATTCTGTATATAGACAAAACTGCGCCATCCTCCAGTGAATAAAGAGTCTGCTGATGCGTTGTAAGCCTCAGCTGGTCAATCAGGTCCAACCCCTCCATGCAGGCCATTTGACCCACCAATACCAAGCTAAAAACTGAATCTTTGTACTCAATTCCACCACCAAAATTGTGGAAGGAATGATAGTCAGACTATTTGCCGGTGGAATGACTGTGGTTAGCTCATGACCATACTCCTCCATCAGACTCAAGGATGGGTTGCAACTCAAAAAGTAAGGGAGAACATTCATGGAACCTTTTAAAAATTTATACTTGAAAAAGAAAGCTACAGAGGTCCATATATGTCCAGTACTTGTGATGCAACATCTTCAGTAGTTTCCAGAAATACATGAGAGCCAGATTTTCCATCAACACATTCACTTGATGCTGCGCACCCTGAAGGAGGTAACATTAATGCAAAAATGACAACGACACAATGGCCAACAACTTATAAATGGCTCAGGACTATTCAAATGAAGCGAACTTAAGCAAAAATAAGTGACTTGATGTTCTGTCCATCATGCTCTTGAAGAAACACTGCTCCTGCAGTGGATACAATACATCACATGCCACAATAGTAGGCTTATTAGGGTCAGCTTCTTTAAGAATGGGTGGTGCCTCAAACACCTCCTTGATTGCGTCATATGCCATCTGGCATTCCGCCATCCACCAGAACAAAACATTTTCCCCATCAGAGGATGCAGTGGTGCAGCTAACTGTGAGAGGGCAGGGTAGAGTTTTTCCAAAAATATGATGGTGCCCAAGAAGATCCGCAACTGCTTCTGGGTAGTGGGGTTAGGTCACACAAAAACAGCCTCAAGCTTATTGGGAGAAATTGCATATCCATCCTTCAAAACGAAATTACCAAAGAAGGTAAACTTATCCCCAAAAACTCATACTTAAAGGGTTTCACATGTAGGTCAACTTTGTGCAATTCTGCCAGCGCCGCCTCTGGGTCTATCTCATGCTGGTCAGGAGTAGCAGAATGTATGAGAATAATATCAATATACTTTACCACAGAGGGGAACCATAGGTCACCCAGCAAATCATTAATTATCTTCTGAAATGTGGTCAGGGTGTAAGTCCAAAGGAACGTCCCCTTTGCGTAGATTGGGTGATTTTCCCATTTCAAAACAAGAAGGGTCCAAAGAGGGTGGCTGTACCCCTCATCACCCAGGGCGATCTCGCCCATGTGGTAGTTAAGCGCTGGGAAACAGCACTCCCTCTTATTATTCCTCCCCTGGCACCTGCACTCACCTTGGCCAACCTTGTCCTCCAAATTGAGGAAATCTGCGCTGAGATTACCGAATAAAAGTCAAAAGGTCTTAAACCAATGGGAATAAAGCTTGATGATTGGAAACCTAATATTCAGAAAAAGACCATAAGAGAAAAATCAGCTGGAATCACGAATGACATTAAGCCTTCAAGTGAGATGATTACCATTGCTAAATCCCCTTCAAAGTCTTCAGGAATTGTTACCAATAATTCAAAACTCCTAGTTCAAGAATCAGGAGTTGTGCCTGACACCATTTATTTGACAAAGAAATGCCTCAGCGGCCAGGCAAGGCGGGTTGGGCATTTCAAACCTGTTTTCAACCAATTGGGACCGCCCCTATGTGGGGGCCCTGGGGAATTCCCGTTGCTCATCAGGCCGAATGCCATCGCACCAACTGACATAAACACAGTCGAGCATCAGTCTAGGCATTCACAGATGAACATATAGTGACTCAACCTGCCACCAAATCCTTCAACGTTGGTTCCAATTGAAATTATTAGCCCCTCCCCCAAAAATTAGCCAGGTTAGGTCAAATTTGAGGGACCTGATCCCTGCTTTGACCCATTATCAATTAAACACTTACTAATCAGTTGCATTGCACTGAGAAAAATGTTGGTCAACTTTCTTTATTTACCTTCCATAAAAACCCTTTACCCGATTCAAGTTCTTATGCTTAAGTCTAAACCAACTTTTCCTAAAGTATTCCAACAGCTCCGGGGTTTATGGCCATATTCATCTGGTATTTTACTATGTGTCTATGCATGATTATGGCTCATGGGTACTTAATGGCGGAACTCCTTCCTAGTTACATAACTGTCATACCTGTAGCAGTGCCATTGGAATTCAGGTTTGCCATTTGTGTGCTTCAGCATTGAACCGGCAGGTTGTCAGGATTCTTCCTTAATTGGGGAAGCCCCAAAGTGGGTCACAACCCGCCTTTGGGCAGATGCCAGTTTTGGGCTTCCCCATTAACTTGGGGTAAGCCTGATCCAAAGTATTGGGGACCAACCCTGATAATTAAATTATAATTTATTCAACTTCAGAACTGTGACTAATGCCAAGGATTACAAACGCTCAATTGGGTCGTTGCAAAATCCCTTTCAGCACTTGCACCCAATAAAATTACCCCTTCAGGTGCATCGGCGACTTATGCTGAAGATGCGCCCATTCCTCATGTATTATCTCCCTCAACTTTGGAAATCAATGCCGAATCCACCATTCCCAAAAGATCAAGGTTTTTAAATACCTCGAGGATCATTATATAAAATTTACCGTTTCTCTCATCTCTTTTCTGTTTTAGCTTTTCTTTGGGCCTTGATGGCCTTTTAACTCGCTGAGGGGCTTTCGGGCCTGTTAATAGGGTTCAGGTTGGAATTCCTCCCCCAAAAACCTGACAATGGTGCTCACTACAGGGGCACCCAAGCTCTCAACGAGAGCTAAAAACAGATGGAGGAGGGTGGTCCCTGGCCTCTGACCCAAGAGGGCAATCCAGGTTACCAGGGTGTCATCCCCAATGTCAGCCTCAGTGCCAATGCTGGCCCCAGCGCTGATGCCAGGACCTCCTCCTGATGCCAGCTCCCACACCAATGCTGGCCCCCGCGCTGATGCCAGGATTTCCTCCTGATGCCAGCTCCCACACCAATGCTGGCCCCCACGCTGATGCTGGGTGCCAACCCTGATGCTAGACCTCCTCCCGATGCTGGCTCTCACATCAATGCTGGGACTTTCTCCCAATTCTGGGTGCCAACCCTGATGCCAGGACCTCCTCCCAATGCCAGCTCTAATGCCAATGCCAGCCCCCGCGCTGATGCCAGCTGCCAATCCCAATGCGAGCCCCAGTGCTGATGCTGGCTCTCATGCTGATGCCAGGGCCACTCCCTGATGACGCCCACCAGATCCCTCCATCATGTCCACGCCAACTACCTTAGACGTTCCACCCTGCCGCTTGGATATGGTGCCCCACCTCAGCTTTGACCCCTAGTTGAGGCTTGAAGAGGGCTCTGTCAGGATTCTCCCTTAATTGGGGGAAGCCCCAACTAGGAGTTGTGACCATCTTCGGGTGGATGCTGGATTGGGCTCCTCATTAAATTGGGGTAAACCCATTCTGAAGTATCAGGGACCAACCCCAATAATTAAATATATTTTAATTTGGCACCAATGACTAATGCTGAGGATGCCAAACACTCAATCAGGTCATGGCAAAATCCCTTTTGGCGCTCACACCCAATCAAATTACCCCTTTGGTTGCCTCAGCGACTTCTGTTGAGGATGCGCCCATTCCCCAGTATTATTTGTCTCCCTCAGCTTTGGCAATTAATGCCAAATCCACCTGTTCCAATCTATTGAGTATTTTAAATACTTTAAGGATAATTTAATATTATTTACTGTTTCTCTCAAATATTTTCCATTTTAGCTTTTCTTCAGGCCATGATGGCCTTTTAACTCTCTGGGGGCTTTGGGGCCCTGTTAATAGGGTTTGGGTTGGAGTTCCTCCCGCGAAAACCCAACATAGGCCAGTCTAAATTTAACTTGCTGTTTGCTTGACATAACTGACCAACCAACATTCCTAACCATTTCCGGTTTTCTTGTTTATATTTTCATAGCAATGGTCCCTTTTTCTCAGCTGAACCTGGTTGTGAAGAGATTTTACTCTAGTCATTATAGCCTAGTACCTATCAATTTGTCTGAACCAAATCCTATAGTTGCCATGGCCATCATGACCATGTCAGTATGTTATGGCATTATGACTTGCAAAGGGTTTACTCCTTCTATGAACCTAGTGGTTTCCCCCAATCCTGATACAATTTCTTCTGTAATGACGGATTCAACTACAGCAGCCAATAAAGAGAACCTCATCTACTTTTTACGCCCATGAAGATTAGTATTGGGTCCCACCACATCTCCTTTGAGGCTTTGGTGGAAACCAGAGCCACGGGCAATTTTATGGGTGTTGAACTAGCCCAACAATTGGAAATTGACCTGGATGTAGGTCCTTCAGTAATGGTTGCTTCTTTAGCCTCCAAGACCTCAACCTAGTCCACCGGCCAGTTTCGTTCTCAGTATGTCAGTTCAGCTTTTGTGACTGGTTCTCAAAAAGGCTGAACTTGGTGTATCTGGTTATCTTGGGGTTGGATGGTGGCTCAGCAACATGTTGAGATTCACCTGGAGTCAAATATGTTGTCATTTGTTAATGATCAAATGGGAGAAGAGTTTCCCTTAGTTAATACCCTTAAGAAAACTCAAGGACGCAGCTCAATCACTTCCATCGTTTCCCCTGCAGACCTTCCATCTTATTTTCCTGAAGAATTGATGTGCTATCAAAGTATCTTTGATTCCAAGAAGGTGTACTGTTTCTCCTTTCACACTAAATTAGATTTAGGATTCTGAACAATGGTACAGTTGGTGAGCATCAATTGTCCCTTGTATCCACACTCAGCGGATGAGGAGGCTGCTCTTAACACCTGGTTGAACAATATGCTTAGAAAGTGAGGTTGTTAAAGTTATCTCCAATTGCCTTTTAATTGATTTTGTCAAGAATGGCAATGGTTCTCTTCATCCCTGAATGGATTATGGACACGTAAATAAAACTACAGTGGGCGATCCCTACCCTTTACCCCTGGAGCAAACTATCAGTAAAGCAATCACTAAGTCTCATATGCTCTCCAAGATTGAGCTCATTAATGCCTTCAAATATTTATAGTAATGGAATGCCAAGAATGGCTTTCCACGTTAGAACAAAATGAGGTTATTTAAATTCTGAATAATGCCATTCAAGTTGAAGAACGCGTCAGCCACATTTCAAAGAATGATCAATAGTGTGCTGGGAGACCTCCAGTTTACATGCATGGTCAAATATATTGACAATATCTTGTTTCATCCCTGACTCCTGAACAAAACGCAAAAGACTTGTAAGCGGTCATGGCTGCTTTGCGCATAGTGCCTGTTTGTCAAGCCTTCAAAATGTGAGTTTTATAAGGAGGAAGTTACCTTTCTCAGAAACCTTGTTTTAAAGGATGGTTATGTAATTCCTCCCAATAAGTTGGACGCCATCCGTGAATGGCCAACTCCGACAACCCAGAAACAATTACAGAGTTTCTTGGGCACCAATATTTTTCTAAAGAAATTTTCCCCAGTCCTTTCCTAGTTAGCTGCTCCGCTTCACCCCCTCAAGGGTAATAATGTACTTTTTTGTTGGGCATCCGAGCGCCAGCAGGCGCTTAAGTTAATTAAAGAAGTGTTCTTATCTCCCACACCCTAAAAAACGTGGAACCCTCTAAACTGTATATTGTCACATGTGATGCTTCATCAGTAGCAGTTGGGACAGTTCTGCTCCGGAAGCACGATGGTTTAGAACATCCAATCGCCTACTTTTCCCAGAAATTCTCCTCTACTGAGCAATCATGGGCCGTATATGATAGGGAGTTGGCAGCCGTAGCATGGACGTTGACTCATTGGCGGTATCTGTTACAGGGTGCCCAGCATGAGTTAACTGTGCATATGGACCGCCAAGCTCTTTTGTATTTCTGCAAACCACAAAAATTCTGCACATAGGAAGGCTCATACCTATAAGGGTTTATGCAGCTTTAATTTTAAATATGATCCTCGTGAAAGATGCGCCAAATGTGCTCCGTAACTTCCTTAGCTGCAACCCGGCTCATTGCCCCACGGACTCAGAGGAAGTGGACCTGGTTACTGTGATCCCCACCACCCAAATTTTATCTATTGTGATACCCATGGTCATGTCAGTAGATTTAGCTCCCAATGCTCCATTATGTCATGGGTTTTGGCAGCTCAGATGACCTTCCCCAAAGGAGTGGAGTTAGTAGACCAATTGTCATTTCAAACTCACAAGCATTTCCTATATTCCCTGGTGAAGAGTCTCATTTATTTTTGGTTATGGGTTTGAGTTCCCCCTTTCTTCAAAGATGAGGTATTTTGGGCACGTCACGACCCTCCCACAATCAGCCATCCAGGTAATAAGAAATGTACCAAGTTAATCAAACTGACTTTTAGTTGGGTGGGTTTATCCAAGGAAAAACCATCCTGAATCGCTGATTGTGTGATTTGCGCATAGGCCAAGTTGGATTGATCAGGAAGGAAAAGTCATTCTTTACAACAGGCGGAGGGTCCATGGACATTGTTGTCTGTAGATTTATTGTTAAACTTCCCTGTTCTGAAGGATTTATGGCAGTGATGGTGGTGGTCGATTGGTTTACTAAAATTTCCTTATTTATTCCTTACTCTTCCACAATTAAATCAGAAGAAACTGCTTTTCTCTTCATACGCTATTTGTACTCTATGTTTGGTCTCCCACAGATCATCAGTGACTGTGAGCCCCAGATTTTACAGCGCGTTTCTGGAATAAGCTTTTATCAGTCTTGAAAATCACCCCCTGCCATTCCACTGCATATCATCCCCAGTCTGACGGCTAAACCGAGCGGGTTAACCAAATTCTGGAACAATATTTGCATTGCTATGCGGCAGCTGCACAAGATACCTGGGCCAATGACCTCCCCTCGCCCAATCTGCCTTTAATAACAGAACTCACGAATCTACATGGTTTTCTTCCTATGAAGCGACGTTGGGATATAATACATCATTTTTGGTCAGTCCCTGTCTGCGTCCAGAGGTCCCTGCAGCTGCAGATCAAATTGAGCACATTCAGTCTACCCAGTCCTTAGTGCAGGAGCATCTCACAAAGGCTATCGATGATTATAAGCAGTTTAAAGATCAAAAAGGATTTCTGGCCTTGATATAGTGGTTTGCTCATATGTTATGTTAGATACCCGTCATTTGTGGATGCAGGTATCTTCCTGGAAGTTTGTAAGCAAGCGTTCAGGTCCTCACCTGGTGGAGGAAGACTTGGGCATTGGAGCAATCCAGTTAAAGCTGCCATCTCATTGGAAACAGCACCCCATCTTCCACATATCTCAGTTGTCCTCATTCAAGCGGACCATTCCCGCTGATCCTGAGCCAATAGTAATCGAGGATGTGGAAGAAGCTGAGGTGGAAATCAACTTACCATCCCATAAATATTGGAGGTCAGTTCAGTATCTCATTGCCTGGAAGGGTTATCTGGCCTGCAAGAACAGTTAGGTCAAGGCATGTGATTGTGCAAATTGCATGAACTGGTTGAGGCGTTTAATGAGTCCCATCTGGATGCTCCCCATCCTCCCCCAAAAGTTGTGACCTTGATGGCGATCAAGTTGCCCAAGGCGCACAAAAATGTAGCCCTTACGCAGTTTCCCAGTGGTGATGCCCCTCTTTTGGCAAAAGAAAAGGGTAATGTAAGTCCAGGGGAACGTCCCCTTTGCATGGATTGGGCGATTTTCCCATTCCAAAACGAGAAGGGTCCAAAGAGGGTGGCTGTACCCCTCATCACCCAGAGCGATCTCGCCCATGTGGTAGACGAGTACTGGGTAACAGCACTCCCTCTTAAGATTCCTTCCCAATACCCATGCTCACCTCAGCCAAACATGTCTGCCAGATTAAGTAAATCTGCGCCAAGATCACTTAATCAAAGTTGAAAGGTCCAAAACCAATGGGAATAGAGCTTGACAATTGGAAACCCAATATTCGGAAAAAGACCATAAGAGAAAAATCAACTGGAATCACGGATGACATTGAGCCTTCAAGTGAGATGATTGCCATTGCTAAATCCCCTTCAAAGTCTTCAGGAATTACGTGACCAGTAATTTGAAATTTCTAGTTTAGAATTAGGAGTTGCGCCTTACACCACTCAATTGCCTGAACAAACGTTCCAGCAACTGGGAATGGGCAGGTTGGCCATCCCAAACCTGTTTCCAACCAATTGGGACCGCCCCTATGTGGGGTGGCCCTGGGGAATTCTCGTTGCTCATCAGGCCAAATGCCATCGCACCAACTGACATAAATGCAGTTGAGCATCAGTATAGGCGTTTGAGGATGAACTGATAGCGACTCAGCCTACAACCTGATCTTTGAATTTTTGTTCCAATTAAAATATCCGCCCCTCCCCTGAAAACTCACTGGGTTAGGTCAAATTTGAGGATTTAATCCCTGCTTTGACTCATTAACAATCAAACACTATTTAATCATTTGCATTAGACTGTGAAATTGTCGGTCAATTTTCTTTATCTATCTTTACAATAAAACCCCTTTACCCAATTCAAGTTCTTATGCTTAAGGCTAAACCGCCTTTTCCTCCAGTATTCCAACATCCCCTGGGGTTTATGGCCGTGTTCATCTGGTATTTTTCTAGGTGTCTATGAACGATTATGGCTCATGGGTACTTAATGGCGGAACTCCTTCCTAGTTCCATAACTGTCATACCTGCAGCAGTGCCACTGGCATTCAGGTTTGCCATTTTGTGTGCTTTAACACTTGAACTTGCAGGCTGGTCTAAAAATAACTTGCTGTTTGCCTGACACCGGGCATTTTGAGCTAAAAGGCATAATGCGGACTTGATGATCCCTCTCTTAGTACATACTATCATTAGCCAATTGTGACCTTCTGCCACCTGAATTTTGTAGAATGCATTACAAGATCAAAAGGGAGGATAACCCAGTGGTAGATTATGGATCCTCTACCACTGCCTCCTAAGTTCGATCCAAAGGGTAATTAGCTGAGCAGGTAAAACTGCTTCCACCCCAAGTGCAAATTTAAAATTAAATTTAAATTTATTGTGGGGAAGGCCGACCATGGGACGGACACTTCCGAATATGACTCAGACGAGACAAAACTTAGTACCAGGGGAGGCACCCCAGAGACGCAATGCTATCTCTTGTTGCCAGCGGGAACGCCACTTATGGGGAGGTGGAGGGAACGTGTGAAGGGGCCGTAGCCACTACTGAGCACGTGTGGAGGAAGGGGTCTGATTTGATGAACCAGACTGGGAACCAGGAGGAGACCAGTTGTCAGCGACGCAGTGGGAGATATCCAAACATCCACGCTTGAAAGTGGTCCACCAGATGAGACCGGAATCTTTGGACAGCTTCAGGGAGGGTGGGGATGGAGCCAGCGATGGCATCCAAGACAATCGTGCGGATAGTCCACATGGCGATTGCAACTACCAGAGCACGAAGGGAGGGTGAGAGGGGGGAGGCCATTGATGAAGCAAACATATCTCTTGACAGACGGAAGGGATGCGTTTGATCCTGGCCTAGCAGACGTTGGACTTAGCGCCATATCACTTTAGAGGTGGGGCACTTCTCCAGGCGGTGGAACAGCGTTCCATACTGGCCACACACGACACAGGATGAGTGTAAAGCGTTAGAGCGCTCAGCTGTACGATACACCCGCCTCAGGCAGCGCCACACATGGGAGCGGACTTGAGGCTGCAACAGAGGATGGTGTGCGTATTTCCAGATAGTATTTTGGGTCTCAGTGGAATAAGGGATGTCCATCATGTCCAGGTAATCCACCCTGGATAGGACTTGGGGTCGAATGGGGATCACGCCATCATGGATGGGTAGCCCCTGTACCTCTTGTGTGAACTGAGGGGAGGGGCGGCCTCTTTGGGTTGTATGTCCACTAATACAAATTCTCCACTCTGCGCTTCGCATGGAGAGTAGGATTCGTTTGTAGTGGGTTTTAGTCCCGTGAGGACCTGTGGGCGATGTGTGTGATGCGAGGTATTTCATCAGGGAGTGGGGGTTTGATGGATTGTTGAGGCCCAAGGCACGGGAGAAGTTGGAGTGGGCCGCGCGGGGCCAGTGTTGGGATGGGAGTGTAGGAGCGGTGACGGCCGCGATCCAGGTGCCCAGGATCTTGGCAGCATGGGCTTTGAAGTCAAGCAGGCCCATGCCACCATGATGATGAGGGCCAAACATGACCTCTAGCCGTACTGGTGGAGGGCGGTCTGACCAAAGCCATCCTTGTAGCAAAGCATACAGGGATTTGAAGAAGCTTGGGGAGAAGGGGATGGCGTGGGCTCCGAACCAGACTTTGGATAGGAGCATAGAGTTGGCAAGAACAACCCTGCCAGTGAGGGTAGTAGGGTGGGCTCAGAGAGAGGCGATTCGCTTCGTCACGTTGTCCAGTATATGGCACTCCATTACTGCTGACGCGTATCCACCTGCCTCCATCCACATGCCCAGATGGCGTACCGGTCCTATGGTAGGACGTGGCACAAAGGGGAGCACCAGTGGAGCGGTGTGTGTTGAGTTAGTAAGGCGTGGATGTGGGAGAGCAGATGGGCTGGGTTGGGAACTACTTGCTGGGGCCCAGCAGTTCTGAAACCGACCAAGGAGGATGATTTCAGTTTTGGAGGCGTTCAGTGCCGCGTCGCTTACCCGGGAATATTCCTGGATGAGGGCTTCAAGCGCGCGTGCATCTTTGTTATTAGACACCCCCACCACGCAATCATCTGCAAATGCCATCATCTTGACTGGGGTTTGGCCTGGCACATGGACCCTAGTGAGGTGGGCATTCACATTTCGCAGTAGTGGGTCAAGGCTGAAGTTGTATAAAAGTGGGCTAAGGGGGTCCCCTTGTCGCAGGCCCCTTTGAGGGCGGACTACTTCCGTTAGGAAGCCAGGGCCACGCACTGCCATTGTTGCAGATTCCGTGAGCAGCATCACCCAGTTTATGAAGCGGGGGGGTAGGCGGAATTGATGGAGGCAGGCCCTTAGGTATTCCCAGTTTACTCTATCATAGGCCTTTTGTTGGTCCAAGAATACAAGTGCCCCAGAGGCTGTGGACTGACACACATTAGCCACAGAGTGCACGTTATCCCAAATCGACCTTCTGGGGATGAAACTGAATTGTTCTGGGGAGATGGTGGCAGATGCTACAGTCCCTAAACGGTAAGCCATGATTTTGGTTAAAATTTTGGTGTCTGCGTTTGTTAGAGAAATGGGGCGCCAGTTAGCTAAGTCAAGCCTATCCCCTTTCTTGAAGAGTGTGACAGTAAAGGCCTCATGTCCTCCTGGTAGAAGGCGCGTTTCCAACAGGCTTTGGTTGAGTGAGGCTAGCAGCAGTGGGGATATATATTTTAAATATTTTTGTAGAACTCATATGAAATGCCATCTGGCCTAGGCATTTTCAGTTTGGCGCACCGCAAATGGCTGTCCATAATTCGTTTGGGGTAATTAAATTCATTATTTCTGGGTATCAGAAAATGGTGCAAATATGAGCTCGGTCAAGAAATTCTGCCATTTCGGCTGGCTGAATTGGTTCAGCTCAGTATAACTTGGAGCAATATCTTTGCATTTTGATTGCCACTTCAGCCATTGTGTCCGCAATGGAATTATCCGATCTTCGCACCTGTGTGCAGGCTACGCTCTGGTGTGGTGCGAAAATTTTTTCAAAGAAGTATGCGGTGCACTTGTCACCTTTAATGATGCATGTGGCCCTGTATTTGACACAAACCCAATGTTTGTGTTGCCTTTCGAGTGCATTGAGGTGGGCAGCTGCCTCCACCCACTTCTGGCCCCATGCAGGGCTATATCCTGTGGCTGGAATGTTGGACTCCAAGTGGGCCAATTCCGCCAGCACATGTGAGATAACCGCCGATGTGGCTTGTGAGCGCCTGGAGGAGAGATGGCAATAGTGGCAGATGGTGTCTTCTTTGAAAGTTGCTCATGTGGAAATGGGGTCCGCGCAAAATGGTGCAACAAACGATTTTGCCAAAGTTGCCTCTTCCACCCACGTGGAAAATCCTGGCGACGCAAGCTCAGGGGGGCAGATTTTGCACCAATGTGGGGCCTTTGTCACTATGACAGGTAAGTGGTATGTTATCGAGACCAGTCAGTGGTCAGAGAATTCTATTTTCGTTGTTTTGAAGTGGGAGATGTGGGGTTGGAATTTCACCGGTGCTAGAATAAGGTCAATGCGGGTCATGGACCTTAATTGGCCGTTGTGGACGTGGGGACGCGTCAGTTTTCGAGCAGTGGGGCATGTTGCAGCAGCGCATCCATTAACCCAAGGGTGGCTTTTAGAACGCGTAGTTCTATATGACCCTGTGGGGCGGGGTGATGGCGGCCACTGGTCCATTGGTGAGGTTAGCCAACAGTTCATGTCACCAAAATAGGAAAGAATCAGGGGGTAGCAGGAGGGATTTGACTGATGAGAAAAATTCCCAACGCTCGTGTGCACCATTTGGGGCGTAAATGTTGACTATTGTGTGCACAACGTCGGCCCATGAGAAGGTGCCAACGAGCACTCAGCCATTTAGGAATGTTTCTGAGGATGTGAATTTAAAAATTGTTTTTCCAAATTAGCACCCCACAGTGCTTCAACCAAAAGGATAGGGATGGTAGGAGCATTGTTTTCCAAGCTTCCTTGGAACCTCGTGGACAGTGGGACTCCTGGATGGCCAGGATATCCACGGGTAAATTGTTTTGTAAAAACTCAGTTTCTTAGCCCAGGATGGGGAGGCCTTGAGTCCAGCGATATTCAACATCCCTAGAGTGAAGGTTTCCCCCATCGCACCTTAGGTGTGAGGGGGTGGGCCCCCAGGCCCACCAGCCTCTTCCAGGTCCCCACGGGCTTTCACAGCAGTGTGGGTGTTAGCAGCAACACTATCAGGGTTTTTGTTAATTTTTGTGGAAAGAGTCGCATTGGCTTTGGCCTTCGCTTTTTGTTTTCCCAACATCGGATGAATTTTTTGTGGTGCGGATAAGTTAAGTGCACCATCGAGTGGGGCAAAAACTTTTTTCAGTTGGGATTGGTCCCAAGTCAGTTTTGACCAGAGCTTGGGTGCAGCGATTGTGTGAGATCAAATCTCCCATCCAATCCTCAGATTGAGTGGTCCACTCGGCATGGGCCTCCCAATCTGATTGGGTGTTGGATTCCTGAGTTGCTTCCACCACGAAGGTCTCCATGTCCTCCAGTTGTTGTGAGTGTGGGATGGTAGTGGTGGCTGTGACCGCTTCCTTGGCCGTGGCCCTATGGGCCTGCTTGGCCTTCTTCCATTCCTGCGGGGAGATGGGCTTTACCAATAGGTAGCAGCCTTGTGCTCCCCACGGGAAAGCCTCCTTGGTGCTTGTGGTTGGTTCATAGTGCGCCTCTCCGCTGGCCATAGCTGCCGAGGGGTGCTCTTGGAATGTGACGCCCTCCTTGATGGGGCATGCATGCGCCTTATGGCTGAACGCGGCACAGTGGGTGCAAATGGGGGCGCGCTATCCATGGTTACCCAGAATGGGTGGGTGGTATGCCCTGTGATGTCAATAAAGGTGGAGTGTGGGATCTGGGTTAGGTCCTTTGCGATCTCCTCAGTTGGGGTCAGAACAGCGATTGCTTTGCTGGTGCACAGGTGTGGCATAGCATAAAACGTTGCATTTCGAAAGATTGTATTTCACCGTATATGGCGAGACCATCTTTCAGGTATTGCTCCAAAATGTCATATTTTACCGTAGTAGGCAAAAAGTCAAAAGTGAGGAAAATTTGGTTTGATTTTGTCCATCTGGTGCATTTGGTTTCGATGACCTGTTGCCCTTTGGGGAGGTCGACCACCATGCGCACCACTGCAGCCTCATCTGCTGCTATTTTGCTTTCAAAACCTAGGTCCAGCCACCGCGCGACATGGAGTGAGGTGCAACGTACACCGCGGTCAGGAAAATTTGTGTACATCTTCACAAAATTTTTCCCATAATGCCATTTTTTGGAAGTCCAGATACACACGGACTCCAAATTCCACCGACGAAAGTGGCTGGGATGTGGCGTGTTGATGTACTGGTTGCATCATGCTTGCCACGCGAGTATCTCTGGGGAAATTGTGACCGCCAGTTTTTTTAGATTTTTTTCTATTCCGCCAGATTCTCCGGGGCGTTTTTGAACGTTAGAGGCCGCGGGCCTTCCACCTGCTCCTCTTGCCTTGCTTGCCCAACTGCTCCCAGACATGGGCGCAGACTAATCCCCTCTATGAGATCATCAAACTAGATTTAATCTTGAATTGAATGGGTTGCAAAAGTGTTTGCAACGAGAAAGAAAAGTCCACCCAATTGCAAATTTTTAAATTTAAATTTTAAATTTATTGCGGGGAAGGCCGACCATGGGACGGACACTTCCAAATATGACTCAGACGAGACAAAACTTAGTACCAGGGGAGGCACCCCAGAGAAGCGATGCTATCTCTTGTTGCCAGCGGGAGCGCCACTTATGGGAAGGGGAGGGAACGTGTGTAGGGGGCGTAGCCACTATTGAGCACGTGTGGAGGAAGGGGTCTGATTTGATGAACCAGACTGGGAACCAGGAGGAGACCAGCTGTCGGCGACTTGGTGGGAGATATCCAAACATCCATGCTTTAAAGTGATCCACCAAATGAGACCGGAATCTGTGGACAGCTTCAGGGAGGGTGGGGATGGATCCGGCGATGGCATCCAAGACAATCGTGTGGATAGTCCACATGGCGATTGCAACCACCAGAGCACGAAGGGAGGGTGGGAGGGGGAGGCCATTGATGAAGCAAACATATCTCTTGACAGACTGAAGGGATGTGTTTGATCCTGGCCTAGCAGACGTTGGACTTCGCGCCATATTACTTTAGAGGTGGGTCACTTCTCCAGGCGGTGAAACAGCGTTCCATACTGGCCACACACGATACAGGATGAGTGTAAAGCATTAGAGCGCTCAGCTGTACGATACACCCGCCTCAGGCAGCGCCACATATGGGAGCGGACTTGAGGCTGCAACAGAGGATGGTGTGCTTATTTCCAGATAATCTTTTGGGTCTCAGTGGAATAAGGGATGTCCATCATGGTCAGGTAATCCACCCTGGATAGGACTTGGGGTCGAATGGGGATCACGCCATCATGGATGGGTAGCCCCTGTACCTCTTGTGTGAACTGAGGAGAGGGGCGGCCTCTTCGGGTTGTATGTCCACTAATACGAATTCTCCACTCTGCGCTTCGCATGGAGAGTAGGATTCATTTGTAGTGGGTTTTGGTCCCGTGAGGACCTGTGGCTGATGTGTGTGATGCAAAGTATTTCATCAGGGAGTGAGGGTTTGATGGATTGTTGAGGCCCAAGGCTCAGGAGAAGTTGGAGCGGGCCGCGCGGGACCAGTGTTGGGATGGGAGTGTAGGAGCAGTGACGGCCGCAATCCAGGTGCCCAGGATCTTGGCGGCATGGGCTTTGAAGTCAAGTAGGCCCATGCCACCATGATGATGAGGGCCAAACATGACCTCTAGCCGTACTGGTGGAGGGCGGCCTGACCAAAGCCAACCTTGTATCAAAGCATACAGGGATTTGAAGAAGCTTGGGGAGAAGGGGATGGCGTGGGCTCTGAACCAGACTTTGGATAGGAGCATAGAGTTGGCAAGAACAACCCTGCCAGTGAGGGTAGTAGGGTGGGCTCTGAGAGAGGCGATTCGCTTTGTCACGTTGTCCAGTATATGGCACTCCATTACTGCTGACGCGTATCCTCCTGCCTCCAACCACACGCCCAGATGGCGTACCGGTCCTATGGTAGCTCATGGCACAAAGGGGAGCACCAGTGGAGCGGTGTGTTTTGAGTTAGTAAGGCGTGGACTTGGGCGAGCAGATGGGCTGGGTTGGGAACTACTTGCTGGGGCCCAGCAGTTCTGAAACCGACCAAGGAGGATGATTTTGGTTTTGGAGGCGTTCAGTGCCGCGTTACTTACCCGGGAATATTCCTGGATGAGGGCTTCAAGCGCGCGTGCATCTTTGTTATTAGACACCCCCACCACACAATCATCTGCAAATGCCATCATCTTGACTGGGGTTTGGCCTGGCACATGGACCCCAGTGAGTTGGGCATTCACATTTCGCAGTAGTGGGTTAAGGCTGAAGTTGTATAAGAGTGGGCTCAGGGGGTCCCCTTGTCGCAGGCCCCTTGAGGACGGACTACTTCCGTTAGGAAACCTGGGCCGCACACTGCCATTGTTGCAAATTCCGTGAGCAGCATCACCCAGTTAATGAAGCGGGGAGGTAGGCGGAATTGTTGGAGGCAGGCCCTAAGGTATTCCCAGTTTACTCTATCATAGGCCTTTTGTTGGTCCAAGAATACAAGTGCCCCAGAGGCTGTGGACTGACACACATTAGCCAAAGAGTGCACGTTATCTCAAATCGACCTTCTGGGGATGAAACCAAATTGTTCTGGAGAGATGGTGGAAGATGCTACAGTCTCTAAACGGTTAGCCATGATTTTTGTTAAAATTTTGGTGTCTGTGTTTGTTAGAGAAATGGTGCACCAGTTGGCTAAGTCTAGTCTATCCCCTTTCTTGAAGAGTGTGACTGTAAAGGCCTCATGTCCTCCTGGTAGGAGGCGCATTTCCAACAGGCTTTGGTTGAGTGAAGCTAGCAGCAATGGGGATATATATTTAAAATATTTTTTGTAGAACTCATATGGAATGCCATCTGGGCCTGGGCATTTTTGGTTTGGTGCACCGCGAATGGTAGTCCATAATTTGTTCAGAGTAATTAAATTCATTGTTTTCTGGGTATCAGAAAATGGTGCAGATATGAGCTCTGTCAAGAAATTCCACCATTTCAGCCAGCTGAATTGGTTCAGCTCAGTATTACTCGGAGTAGTATTTTTGCATTTTGATTGCCACTTCAGCCAGTGTGTCCACAATAGAATTATCCAATCTTCGCACCTGTGTGCAGGCCACGCTCTGGCGTGGTGCAAAATTTTTTTTGAAGAAGTATTTGGTGCACTTGTCACCTTTAGTGATGTGTGTGGCCCTGTATTGGACACAAACCCGATGTTTGTGTTGCCTTTCAAGTGCGTTGAGGTGGGCTGCTGCCTCCGCCCACTTCTGGCCCCATGCAGGGCTATATCCTGAGGCTGGAATGTTGGACTCCAAGTGGGCCAATTCCACCAGCACATGCAATATAACCGCCGATGTGGCTCATGAGCGTCTGGATGAGAGATGGTGATAGTGGCGGATGGTATCTTCTTTGAAAGTTGCCCATGTGGAAATGGGGTCCATGCAAAACGGTGCAACAAACAATTTGCCAAAGTTGCCTCTTCCACCCATGTGGAAAATCCTGGCGACGCAAGCTCTGGGGGGCGGATTTTGCACCAATATGGGGCCTTTGCAACTGTGACGGGTAAGTGGTATGTTATTGAGCCAGTTGGTGGTCGGAGAATTCCATTTATATTGTTTTGAAGTGGGAGATGTGGGGTTAGATTTTCGCCAGTGCTAGAATAAGGTCTATGCGGGTCATGGACCTTAATTGGCCATTGTGGACGTGGGGATGCATCATGTTTTTGAGCAGTGGGGCATGTCGCGGCAGCACATCCATTAACCCAAGGGTGGCTTTTAGAACGCGTAGTTCTATATGACCCTGTGGGGCGGGGTGATGGCGGCCACTGGTCCATTGGTGAGGTTAGCCAACAGTTCATGTCACCAAAATAGGAAAGAATCAGGGGGTAGCAGGAGGGATTTGACTGATGAGAAAATTCCCAACGCTCGTGTGCACCATTTGGGGTGTAAATGTTGATGACTGTGTGTGCAACATCAGCCCATGAGAAAGTGACAACGAGCACTCAGTCATTTAGAAATGTTTATGAAGATGTAAATTTGAAAAAATTGTTCTCTGAATTAGCACCCCACAGTGCTTCGACCAAAAGGATAGGGATGGTAGGAGCATTGTTTTCCAAGCTTCCTCGGAACCTCATGGACAGTGGGTTTCCTGGATGGCCAGGATATCCACGGGTAAATTATTTTGTAAAAAACTCAGTTTCCTAGCCCGGGACGGGGAGGCCTTGAGTCTGGCAATATTCAGCGTCCCTAGAGTGAAGGTTTCCCCCATTGCACCTTAGGTGCGAGGGGGTGGGCCCCCTGGCCCACCAGCCTCTTCCAGGTCCCCACGGGCTTTTACAGCAGCGCAGGTATTAGCAGCAACGCTATCAGGGTTTTTGTTAATTTTTGCGGAAAGAGTCGCGTTGGCTTTGGCCTTTGCTTTTTGTTTTCCCGATGTCGGACGAATTTTTTGTGGTGCGGATAAGTTTGGTGCACCGTCAAGTGGGGCAAAAAAAAATTTTTGGTTGGGATAAGTCCCAAGTCAGTTTCGACCGGGGCTTGGGTGCAGCGATTGGGTGAGATCAAATCTACCATTGGATCCTCAGATTGAGTGGCCCATTTGGCATGGGCCTCCCAATCTGATTGGGTGATGGATTCCCAAGTTGCTTCCGCCGCGAAGGTCTCCTGTCCTCCTGGCATTATGAGTATGGGATGGTGGTGGTGACCTTGGCCACTTCCTTGGCCGCAGTCCTATGGGCCTGCTTGGCCTTCTTCCACTCCTGCGGGGAGATGGGCTTTACCAATAGGTAGCAGCCTTGTGCTCCCCATGGGAAAGCCTCTTTGGTGCTTGCGGTTGGCTCTTAGTGCGCCTCTCCGCTGGCCAGGCCGCCGAGGGGTGCTCTTGGAATGTAATGCCCTCTTTGATGGGGCACGCATGTGCCTTATGGCTGAACATGTCACAGTGGGTGCAAATGGGGGGTGCGCTGTCCATGGTTACCCAGAATGGGTGGGTGGTGTGCCCTGCAATGTCAATAAAGGTGGAGTGCGGGATCTGGGTTAGGTCCTTCACAATCTCCTCAGTTGGGGTCAGAACTGCGATGGCTTTGCTGGTGCACAGGTGTGGCATCAGCATGAAACGTTGCATTTCGAAAGATTGTATTTCACCATATATGGCGAGACCATCTTTCAGGTGTTGCTCCAAAATGTCACGTTTTACTGTAGTAGGCAAAAAGTCAAACGTGAGGAAAATTTGGTTTGATTTTGTTCATCTGGTGCATTTAGTTTTGACGACCCATTGCCTTTCGGGGAGGTCAACCACAACGCGCACTGCTGCAGCCTCGTCTGCTGCTTTTTTGCTCTTGAAACCTAGGTCCAGCCAACCACGTGACATGGAGTGAGGTGCAATGTACACCGCGGTCGGGAAAATTTTGTGTACATCTTCACAAAAACATTTCCCATAGGGCCGTTTTTTGGATGTCCAGATACAAATGGACTCCGAATTCCACCGACAAATGTGGCTGGGAATGTGGCGTGTTGATGTACTGGTTGCATCATGCTTGCCACGCGAGTATCTCTGGGGAAATTGTGACCGCCAGTTTTTTTAGATTTTTTTCTATTCCGCCAGATTCTCCGGGGCATTTTTGAACGTATGAGGCCACGGGCCTTCCACCTGCTCCTCTTGCCTTGCTTGCCCAACTGCTCCCAGACATGGGCGCAGATTAATCCCCTCTATGAGATTATCAAACTAGATTTAGTCTTGATTTGAATGGGTATCAAAAGTGTTTGCAATAAAAAAGAAAAGTTTCCCCAATTGCAAATTTTGAGTTCAAAACCTGTACTGGCTAGAGAAATTCTTGGTGTGGTATATTTGTCCCAAGGTCGACCCACCTCAAATAATTTATTACAAGATCAAGATTTAAAAACACCCTGATTTTGCAATCACATAGCTAAATTATCTTCTCTGTGGTAAGGGTGTAGGGAATGTGAATGGTGATATTATTTTTATGCCATAAAAGCTTTTCTTCCTCGGAACAATCACTTTAGTTACTACAATTTGATTTAAACAGCAAATTTGGATAATCACACACAGGAAAGATGGGCGACTCTATCAATAAAAATAATACAACATGGGTGAGTGTTGCGGAGAGAGGTACACTCAATGGTGCAACTAAGGGCAAGAAACGCCCTGGATGGTGACCATCAACCCAATCCACAAAGAAATTGCAAACTCAGACACCATCTGGGTTTATGGTATTAACTGTAAAGCACGCGCAATATATGTACATTAAGATCAACCAACCCTTATCAAAGGTGGAACATGGGATCAGATTCTTCCTTGGGGATGAGTCACCGACCCTGTGGGAGAAAACATGTGAGGCACAGCACTCATTTTTCCCTCACGCGGTGTATGTAGCCACCAACAACATTGGACATGGA